>BDCZ01000372.1:38444-55976 GCA_001662365.1 Chlamydomonas applanata | reverse complement strand
TCCGCCCCCCCCCCCCCCCCCCCACCCTACATCACCATCACTCGGCTGTGCGCCAAAAAGATTGCATAGCTGCAGGCACCAGAGGTCTGCATGGGCTGCTACACATTGTGCAGGCGTTGCTATGCGCACACACACACATACACGATCTCTCTCGCTGCTTCTCCCCCTCTTATAAGTGCACCCCACACACACCTTGAGCCGCTCAATCTCCATGAGCAGGTCCTGCCGCCGGTTCTCCTCCTCCGCCTCCAGCATCATCTGCTTCTTCTCCTCGATCTGTGCGTCGCGGATGGTGACGCACTTGGAGTACAGCACCATTTGGTTCATGTGCTTCACCTCGTCCTCCTGCTCCTCCAAAAGGTACTCGGCACGCGACTTGATCTTGGCGTTGGCAGCGGCCTGTGGGTGGCGCGGCCTTGGGGTTGAGTGTTGTTGAAGGGGAGAAGCAGGTGGGCCAGAAAGGCTCAGCATGATTTGCGTTGCATGCCGATGGTGGGGGTTGGACTGCACTGTTGGGGTGGGGCTGACTGGCTGTGGGTGGCCTCAGGCCACCTTGCTGAACTGCAGCGGTCAAGACACATGGCTGCTCTCACTCCCACTCCCACTAGGTCATGAGCCTGGAGCCTTGCCACCGCCCTCCCTGACCTTCAGTTATACATCCTGTCCCTTGACCTGTGGGCCCCAGCCCCTCCACCAACTAGCCCCATTTGCTGGCCTGCCGCTTCCTGCCATCCCCGCTGACCATACAAAGCTGGCTGCGCACCGTTGGCAGCCCCGGCACCCCCCTCCCCACCCATCCCCCAACCCCCGCCCCAGCTGCCACCCTGTTGCTAGCTGCCATCCCAGCACCGCCTGCAGCGCGCCAGCCCTGCTTGATACGCCTTGCCGGACCTCTGCCGCCCCGGCTGCCATGCTAGTGCCCGGCTGTGCCCCTGGCCGCCATCCTGCAGCTGGCAACCTCGCTTGCTGGCCCTGCTACAGCCCCTGCTGCCGCCCCTGCTACAGCCCCTGCTGCCGCTGCTACAACCCCTGCTGCCGCCCCCATTGTCCTGTTTTAGCCCCGTTGCCATTCCAGCTGCCGCCCCCACCGCTCTATGTCACCACCCGCACCTTGAGCCGGTCCGTCTCCGTCTCTGGCGCCTTCTTCTTTGCCTCTTCAGCGAGCCGCAACATCTTTTCCTTGCGTGCCTGGCTCACTGCCTGGGCTGCGTCACGGCGGGCAGTGAGCTCTCGCTTGGCGGCCGCCACGTCATCTGCTGACATGACGATGGGGCCCTTGAGCATGCGTTCGAGCTCGGTGCGGCCAACTGTCACCACTTCCTCATGCTTGCTAAAGCGGGTGGGGGACACGGTCTTGTCGATGACTTCGACCTGCGGGCGGTATGGTGTTGTTGCGGGGGTGCGGTGTTGTGCTGTGTTGCGTGGAGGGTCAGGAGTTGCAGGGAAGGCAGGCAGACAGCCAGCGGCCAATAGCAGTCCCAGCCATCTTTTGGCCTGGCTTGCAACTGCCAGCGGCCTCGCCCGTGCTTGCATGCAGGCATGTACTATTGTGCATGGCATGCGACCCAGATGGCATGCGCGCACCTGTGTCTTTTTGGAAGGAGACCCTCCTGGCTTACCCCCTGAGCCAAATAGGCTTTCATCTACAAAACTGGCTTTCCCGCCCTTGTGCCTGCAATAGTGCGAGGAGAGCGCAGGGTGTCAGGGCAGAAACAGGGCTCGCCACGGCACAAAAAAAAACACGAGCACACACAAGATACTCACCCTGTACTCCTCCCCGTCCCTCCTCGGCTGCCTGACATCCTTTGGGATGGTGTGCCTCCAAGTAGTGCTGTGCTCCAAGACCTGCGTTCCCCGAGATAAGCATGGCACCTAGCTTCATCACAGCCACTACTAAGATTTGCTGCTCGCAGAAGCATCGGCTCCCAGCCTGGGCCGCTGGTGCCTAGGCTGTGAGTGTACCGGCGTGCAGTGCTTGTGGCGGGGAGCTTCTGCCTATCATTACCTGGAGCTTGTCAGCTCTCTCGCACTCGACAGCAAGGCTTGTGTGTGAGCGCAAGCGTGCAAACGACCTTGTATCAGCTGCGTGTCATGAACGAGGCTACCTGAGAAACTAATCTGACTCCCCACTTGCCTGCCCCAAAACATGGATGCCCCAAACCCTACAGCTTGTGTTAGGGTCTGGGGATTTTCACCCAGCACACGAACGCCAGAGCCGTATCCGTCACCGGCCATGGGGTGCTGCTTCGGCAAGGAGTCCAGCGGGGACGGGCAAGGGTATGCAACTTTCACGTAGGTTTCCCGCCTGTGTTGCATAGGGCGAGTGATGTGCATATCTATGCTGGCGCGTCACGGCTTTCATTTACTCAGAGCAGGGCCCAACCAGGGTTGTGATCCACGCTGCTGCGCTGCAGGGGCGGGAGCCGTGCTCCTGAGACCGAGAAGGACCGGGAAGCACGTCTGCTCGCTGCAGAGAAGGTGAGTGCATGTGAACAGATGAAAAATTCCAGCATGTGCCCATGATGCAAGCTGCGCATGTATCCGGTGCCTGGAGTTGCAGCGTAGCACAGGTAATCAGAGAGCAGCGTCCACGGTAGGCTGCTGTAGGCCTGGGACTGTCCACAGGCCTGGGTTTGTCAGAAGGATGTGCAGGGGCCATGGACAGCGACGACATGACACCACCAACACCTGTCATGCAGGCTTGATGCACAGGAGTGGTCCTCAGTCCGCACATGCAGGCGCATGCGCCCTGTGCTGCCGGCCTCATGACCCCATCTAATGCCTGCCGCTGGTGACGTGCATGTGCACTGGCATGATCCCCGCAGGCCGCCGCACGGCAGCAAAAGTTTGAGCAGAGCCCAGTGGGGCGCGCGGCATACACAGCGGTGAAAGACGCCAAGAAACCGGCATCCACGGGGCCGACGGGCGGTGCTGACGCACGTGATTGGATGAGTTAGCTGGTGACAGGCTGGGCTGCACCTGGGGTGCTGCAATACGCGGACTGCAGCTGGTCTGCGCATTGCGGGTGGCTTGGGGGGGCAAATCATTTTATGGGCGGACTTGAGGGAAGGGAGGAGGCATTCTGGTCAAGCACATCGTTGGCTCGCACCTGGAGGTGTTGCAAGGGCGTTAGTGCGGATCATGTCTAGCGTGGGGTTGTGCAGCAGCGGTAGCGAGCGTTGGGGCAGCTGCATGGCACAATGGTTGCATGAGTTAAGCGAGGAACGGCACCAGAACCATCAATTGGGGCTCGGGTGACACAGGTGAGGCTGGGACAGTCGCTTGGAAGGCATCAGTACATACTGCTCTTGCACAGAATGTCAGCAGTGTACCATGGGTGTGATCCGTCTCTTGTGCGTTCGGGCACATGCTGTATAAAGGCAACCTGCACTTCGCAAGTGGTCCATGCAGTCATGCCAGGCTCCCTCGGCTGTCCACTGTAGCATGCTGCCGTGGTGTATCTCGCACAGCAGCAGCTTCAGATGTGGTGCATGAGAACACATGTATGCCGCCTGTGCATGACACATGACCTCGCTGCACCACAAGGGCCAGCAGCAGCATCCAGCATCAAGCAGCCCATGTGCTGGCATGCCAGCACGCACACTTGCCAGTGCACATCCAGCTGTGTTAGCTGGACTTGAGCTCCAAAGTAACACTGCCTAGGTCGCATCTCCGTGTCTCTGCTCTAACTTCAATGTGAAAGCCATCCAGAAACGTTTGTCCCCATCTGGAAGAAGCGATACTCTTGTTCCAGTTCCAGTTGGTGATGGACACTGTTGTACCATGGGCATGCCATGGTCTTGTACAGGAAGCAGCGAGGTGTCAACGTACTGCCGTCAGACCGGCTTCCAAGCGGGTGCTTGACAAGCCAGCTGTTTGCAACCCAAACTGTTTGAATACACCGAAGTCCACATCAACCACCTACACAGCAACGAAGCCTTGCCGCAGCCACAGCCATGGCAAGCCCAGGAGCAAGCGCCTGCCAGGACCAAGCCTGAGCCATGGATCACAGCCAGATCCATGAAACCCTTGCGCCTTGATACTAATAATAACCCTTGCGCCTTGGAATCCTTGAAATCAGCAATAGGTGCGGCTCAGCTCAGACCCATGCACGTGGTGACTGCAGCACCTCCACCAGCTCCGCCTCAGCTGACCCGGGCTCAGGCACTACATTGTACCTGCGGTCAGGCCAGGCAGTACATGGGGGCAATGGCAGTGAGAAGTCCGCCCTGAACTCACATAGCAGTGACCCTTGATTCCCTGAGGACTTCCCTACGAGTGTTTGTAGAGCTGTGCTGGAGCTCTTCCTGCAACACAGGGGGCTGCCAGCGGCACGGCAGGCCAGCAGAGGCACCGAAAGCATTCGTTGCGCTGAGGCTGTGCTGCACTGCACCTTGCTGCCGCACGCGTGCATGCCAGCGTGACGCGCAGCCCACCCAAGCAGGCATCCTTCATGTCAAGCAGGGCGAAGCGCACACACTTACTTCCATGCGATCAGGGGTGGCGCCGACACCATGATCGATTCGATGCGGCCGCCATCCAGCCCAAACTTGACGCCGCGGTCGTACAGAAGATTGAACTCCTAGTGGCCAGGCATGCGGCAATTAAACTGGTGGTGGTAGTGGTGGGGGTGGTGGTACACTACCGTATGCTGGAACCGTCGCGTGAGGCATGGAAGCGGCTGATTCACATGAGGATAAGGAATCAAAAACAACCCTAACGGGAAAAACAGTAAGGGGTCCTGGGGCACGCACCAGGTATCGGCCGCGCCTCAGCAGCTGCCAATCACGCTGCTGCTGTGTGAAGGGCTCGGCTGAGCGTGTTGCAGCGATGTGCTCCCAGCTGGGAAGGATGGTGTTGCCGACGTCACGCGTGAACGCTGCCGCGTCGAATCCGCTCTCGCTGCGTACAGGAGGGTGTGCACCGGGTATGAGGATGTGTGACATGCGCACGACAGCGGCAGCGGCAGCAGCAGCAGCAGCAGGCGGCTGCTGACGGCAGGGGTGCAGTCTGCGCACAGCACCAAGTAGAGCTTGCAGCTAGGTCCACAGTAACAGGGGCAGTGCAGCGCACAGGGCAACACCATGTGCCGGCGTGTGCCGGCATGCCCACGCACACAGTCACGCACCCGGACGCGAGGTCGTCATAGAAGATGCCACCCAGGCCACGGTGCTCCTTGCGCGCGGGGATGTAAAAGTACCTGGTGCACCGCACCATGCATGCACACAGCGTCACTGAGAACACGTGGGTCAGCAGCTCATTACACACACACAACAGTTTTTGAAGCTACAAGCCTATAACGAAATATTGTTAATCCTGTCTCGCGGGCATTTATGCGCCATGATGGGCGTACGATGTAACCAACACACACACACACACACGCAATACACACCGTGTGCAAGTGCTGCGCAACCCGCTGGCCATTGTCCTGAGACTTCCCCGTTTGCTTGATCACCCTGCGTACATGCCTGTCCCCATCACTCAGTTGCCAAGCCACGCACGTGCCACCCCCCACACCCTCTCACTGGTCACACCACACTCACGTGTCACACGTGTGTCACTCACTTGTCACACCACTCCTTGAGCCGCGGGTACAGCCCTGCCTGGTGCGTCTCACACACATCTCGCCATTTGGTGTGGAATGCTACAGCATCATCCCGGTTCAGGTAGAAAGGGGTGAGGTCGCAGCCGCCACCAAACCATGATTGCCCCGCCACCTGCGGCCAGTGGATTATTGCAGCGATGGGAGTGTGATATCAGGCAGGTCCTAGACGGCTGGGGGGCAGGTGCCTACATGCCGCTTACCGGCACGCCTGCCGCACGAACATCTGCCGGATGCAGTCCCGGGGGCAGGGGTGCAGGGGCTGGCCGCCTCATAGCCCGCCTTCAAACATGCACGCCTACATACTGGTAACTCAAATAGGCCTCCCCTTTCCCCCTCCTATCCTCCTCCCTACCCCCATGCGCCCCGCCCCACTGGCTGCCTGCTCACATGCACCCCTGAGGCCCCACCCCTGGAACAGTCCTGAGACCCACACCTGGAACAGCCGCACGTCCGCGCGCAGCGTGGGCACCAGCGGGTGTGCCGAGTGGAACACGAGTGACATGGCTGCTGCTGCGTATGGCTGCCCGCCCCGCGGGTCCACTTCGCTACGGCCACGAGAGCTCATGGCCTGCGGGCATAGGTGGGTCGCAGGGTCCAAGGTTGAAGGTCTCCGGCGTGACGGCTGCAATTGAATCTTGAAATAATGGTTCAGGGTAAAGGTTTGGATATGCAGGGCTGTGGCTCGAGGGTTGAGGGTTGAGTCTGGGGGTAGGGGAGTGGAGGCGCGCTGGGCAGCGGCAGGGGCACTCAGGAGGACACAAGGGCAACATGGGAGCGACCAGCCTGACTGGGTGCCCGCATCTGCAGCTTGAAACGTACGCATGTAGCAGGATGAGAGCAGCAGATGTACTGAATGGATCACACAAGGCGCCTTCTCCCTCAGTTATCGCCTGCACCTGCGCACGTGCGGCCGACAGCGTGCCGCGCACGACCGTCGTGTTGGCGGCCGCCTTCTCCAGCACCCGCCCGCCCTCCAGCACGCACGTCGCGCCCCAGCCTGCAGCACACGGGTACCACATATGCTGCGTCCATGCGCGAGTGCATCATACGTAGCAGCCGCACAGGCTGCCTGCATACTGCATGTGGCTGCGTGGCCTGCTGGCAGGAAAGATGGAGCTGCATTACCACCTGCCAGTATGAATGTATGATCCAGGTGAGCCACAAGGGCACCAGCGGCAGCGGTGGTGGTGGCGGCTGCTAGAGTTGCCTGGCTCAGTTGCTTTGCTAGTGCAGCTGCTCAGTTGCTGGCAGCAGCCCATCGTGTGGAGCGCGAGCAGTCACGCAGTTCGCGTGCCCCTTGCATGCAAACGCCAGCCGCACCTGCGTTAGCGTCATTTGCATCGCGCTGCCACTGGTCGCGCACAAAGGTTGCACCGCTCCCATCCAGCTTCTCAGCGCCTGCATCATGCACCAGCGGGGACCATGCACGGATGGAGCTTTTATACACAGAAAGCACACTAGACACTATGCACCCCCAGCAACCGCAAGGGGGCACCATTGCATGAGCTGCATCCTTGAGCATGTGCAAGTGCCCTTCTCAAGAACGCTTCCAGCCGCCAATATAGTGCCATCAAGCACGATAGCTGTGCGGCACCCACACACCTGCCAGGATGTTTGACTGCAGGCTCACAATGTAGTCCACAAAGTCATCAAAGTCCGCATCAGTACTGGTGCTGCTGACAGCTGGCGTGCCGACGGCAGGCGTGGCACGCGCTGCAATGTGCGCACGCTGCTGCACGGGCACTGTGGCGCGGGCCATGCTGGTCGCATGAGCGCGCTGCGCAGGCGCAGCATGGGACAGCATTGGGGCAAATGGTCGGGCCCCAGCTGGCAGAATGCGATGAACTTTACCGGCACCCAATTTGCACCGTGATTGTGCGTTGTTCAGATGCGCCATTCACGTGTTCACGACCAGAATCCAAGGGCTAGCTGCACGAGTTGATCAGATCCAGCCAAGATCTGTTGGGTCGCACGAATGGCCTCAAAATACCTACTTTGGGGCGTGCTCTGGAGAACAATCCACATCGCAATGGTCACTTTTTGCTCAGTGGCGTGTCATTGGTAGTTGTTTTATTAAGAAAAAGCTAACCAACCTGTATCTGGTCAGGGTGTCAGACGTGCAATAACCATCTCACGCATTGCGGCAGAACCTGTGTGGCTGCGGGTTCAGCTACTGCTGTTTGTTGACAACATACTGCAGCCATGGATCCTGAGATGATGAGACAAGCTATGGAGGCCATGAAGCATGTGCCACCAGATCAAGTTAGTATTGAACCAAATTTTGCACTGCCGTTGTCCTACCAGCAGATGCTAGCTTTTATTGCAATGGAATGCTTGCTGGGCTCTATGGAGTTGGAAGGTATCTGGGGTCTTTACTGCCGCGAATACTCCTCTCGTGCTGCGCAGCTGCAAAAGATGATGGGCAACGTAACGCCAGAAATGATGCAGCAGGCGCAGCGTATGGCCTCCCAGATGTCTCCAGAGGACTGGAAGCGCGCTCAGGAGCAGATGAAAGGCATGAGCCCAGATCAACTGCAGCAGCAAGCCGCTGCGGCGCAGCAGCAGTTTGGAGCCCAGCAAAAGTACCTCCTGGATGTGAGTGTCGGTTCACAGCAGCATGCGCCGTGACCCATGCGTGCGCCCTGCATGCGCACGCTGCCCTGCTATCCGCATGTGGCCATGCCTGCCTTTCATGTGTCTCCAACCCTGCTGTGTTCTGCACCAGCTGTGGTTGATGCCCGATCACAGTGGCACAACGGCTCTGTGCCTCTTTCTCTGCTGCACGCATTGGACGGCACAGTCGAATGCGCTGACACGCCGCGCCGCTGTTGGCGTTGACACTACTTTCGCGCACTAAACGGCCTCGCACACCAAATACTTACATTTGACACGATGGCATTGCAGGCAAGCATGCAGTTGAAAGCAGAGGGGAACACGCTGCACAGCGCTGGCAAGTACAGCGACGCGCTCGAAAAGTACGAGCGCGCGAAAAGGAATGTCGAGGGGATGAACTTGCCAGGCGCAGCAGAGCTGTCCAAGGCCTGCACGCTCAACCTGTCCAGCTGCTACCTGAATCTCAAGCGCTGGGCCGACTGCGCGGCACAGTGCAGCGAGGTTTTGAGAGGTACGGGACATGCAAGCACGCATCGTGGGTTAGTGGCACATACTGTTTGCGGGGGTATAACTATACTGGAAACCTGTTCGGTACCTGTATGTACATTTACTACAAGGGTTCCCCAGCAGGGTGGGTGGGTGGGCTTGGGGCCGGCGGGCATGACGCGGGCTGCAGGTGTGGCAGCTCCAGCATTAAGCAGGCTGCTGCGCTCCACAGCACTCCACCTGAGTACTCGCGTAGCTGACATGCGCCACACTGCAGTTCAAGAATCCTCATGCATGCTGCGTCCATGCCGCCTGTACCGCCATGTGCCTCGCGCCCGTGCGTCATGCACCTCATGAACCTCCTGTACTGCCTGTACCGCCTGCACCGCAGACGAGCCCGACAGCCTGAAAGCGCTGTACCGCCGCGGGCAGGCGCACATGGGGCAGGGGGCGTGGGCAGAGGCGGTGGATGACCTGGGCCGTGCTGCCAAGCTGTGCCCCGCGTCTGACCCAGCCCAACTGAAGCTCATCCGTGAGAAGCTGCAGGACGCCAAGGATGCGCTATCCATGCAGCGGGCGGCCGCCGCACGCAGCGGCGACGGCGCCAGCAGTCAAGGGCAGCCCACAGGCACGTCAGCTGCAGAGGCAGCAGGGGCAGCAGACAAGGCGGCTGGCACTGACAGCAGCGGCAGTGCAAGCCATGGGAAGCAGGCAGCAAGGCGGCAGCAGCAGCAGGGCAAGGAAGAGGATGGCGAGGTGGAGGATGTGATTGAAATCAATGCACAGCCGACAACCTCGGCTGCGGGCGAGTTCATTGCCGGCCTGAGCACGCCACCAGCGGCTGCGGCAGGCAGCAGCCGGCTCAGCGCGCACAGCACGCAGCAGCTGGCAAGCGCGGCGATGGCGGCGGCAAGCGGCAGTGGGGCGGGCATGACACCTGAGGCGATGCGCGCGGCGGCAGACATGATGCGCAGCAACCCTGGCTGGGCAAGCGAGGTGAGTGGGTTCTAGGTGCCCCTCAATGGCAAGACCAACCCAGCAGGCTCGAAAATGAGCTCAAACCAGAAAGAGGGGGCCCATGTGCCAGGCGGATATGGGGGCAACTTTCATGCAGCTCGGGTGGCAGGGCTGGCCCAAGCAGGTAGCAGGGTGGTGCCCTAGGGCTAGTCATGTGCTGACCCACTCGATGCCACCAGCGCGCTCTTGAGGGTGCTGTTCATGATAGGCCGCCAGACCCACAAGGGATCAGGCCTCGCTGCCGTAATGCACCCATCAGGTTGTACTGCTGCCGTGCACCATGATGCTTTCAGTGCCAAAGCCGGCATCACAGCCCCACCTCCCAACAACGAAATAACCTGTGGGCGGGTACCCGAACCTCCCTGCATCCACTCCCATTTTCTACTGCCAGGTGGAGGCACTGATGGGGCGCATGAGTGATGCAGAGCTGGAGGAGGTGGCTGCCAAATTTGGCGCGCCCGCGGGGGCCAAACTATCACGCGACCAGATCCTCTCCGCGCGTGAATCGCTTAAGAGCCTGCAGCCGGAGCAGCTGGACAAGCTCGCGGCACTACAGGCTGGTGCGTGCTGAGGGGATGGTGATTACAGTCGGCATTTCATTGAGCTCACCGTTGACGTGACCTTGCTGCATGTGGCAGGCACACTCCAGCTGTGTTGGGTGCGTGCGCTGTGCTTAGCTGCCTTGTGTCCCCACCCGGAGGCGCTTGGAACCGTCTGCGTTCCAGCCCCGCATCTGCCTCAACATCCTTCCCTACTCTGCCATACCCTGCTGTGCGACTGCTCAAGCCTGCACCTGCACCTTGACATCCACGTTACACAAATCCCACCACCCGCCTTCACACCACGACAACACACACACACACACACACACACACACGCACACGCACGCACACACACTGTGGCCCGCCCCTGTGCTGCGCCTGCAGCTGTGCCGCCTGACCTGGCTGCACGCATGCGCGCCAACCCGAACGACCCTGAGGCACTCGCACAGAGCGTGGAGATGATGCGGAACAACCCTGATATGGTCAGCATGGCAGCTGACATGATGGCCAAGATGAGCCCAGGCACGTGCAGCAGCTGACTGCCCTTGCCTTACCTAACTTGATTGGTGTCCACTTGCTGTATACATCAGAACGGCACGGCTCTGTGCCGTGTGGGCCTTTGTCTACGCTGCATGCATGCTGGCTGGCTGTCCTGCTCCGCGCTGTATTGCCATGGCATCGTGTCCACGGCATGAGCGGCACGCCCTGCGTGTTAGACTGTTGTGTGCCGTGCTGCGCTGCGATCGCCCCATGCCCACCCGCAGAGCAGCTGGCTGACATGGCGCGGCAGGCGGGCATGCAGGCAGGCTCCAGCTTCACGCCTGAGCTGGCCAAGGCAGCGGCCGAGTCATTCAAGAGCATGTCCCCTGAGGAGATGAAGCGCATGGCTGACATGGCGGCCGCCATGCGTGCACCGTCGCATGCGGCCGCGTTCACGCCCACCTCCATCTCCACGTCCTTGCCTGGGGGAGCCAGGGGGGCGTCAGCAGCATCATCAACCGCGGTGGCAGCCACGCCAGCACCCTCCTCGTCCTTGGGTGCAGCCCCTGCGATACCGGGGCCAGCTGGCATGCCTGCCATCACACCAGAGATGGCCAAGATGGCTGCAGACATGATGAAGAACATGCCGCCAGAGACGTTGGCGGCCATGAGCAGCCAGATGGGGGCGGCGGGCGCTGGGGGGCCAGGGGGGATGCCTGCGATCACGCCAGAAATGGCCAAGATGGCAGCGGACATGATGGCCAAGATGAGCCCCGAGGACATGCAGCGGTGCGTGGGGGTCGGTACTGTACTGCACTGGGCGGTACAGTGCGGTGCCAAGCAGCACAAGGCACAGGGCAATACATTTCGTGTTCTTTGCTTTGTCCGTGTCCGTGTTTGTCCGTGTTTGCGTCCGTGTTTTGGAAGGTGGCTGGTGTGTGTTGCACTGCATGCTCAGCGCAGCCAGCGTCTGTGCATGGGCTGTGCCCGCTATGACACCATCCATGACGACCACCTAGCCAATTGACGGCTTTAACGCACACTTAGAATGGAATCCGCGTGTGCCTGATGGCACCCCGCTGCGCTGCTGTGACCGCCTTGCAGCATGAGTACGATGATGGGGGCAGGTGGGGTGGGCGGCGCAGCTGGCGCAATGTCTGGAGGCGGGCTGGGCGGCATGGACGCGATGTCTCGCATGGGCACGGACCCGGCCATGATGGACAGCGCGATGAAGATGATGCGCAGCATGGACCCGGCCGCACTCGCAGACATGCTCGCATCGTCCGGCATGGTCAAGTGAGTGTGACCCGGCGTGGTGCGAGGGCCCTGCTTGCACTGTGCATATCTTGGGGGGAGCGTGGTGAGGAGAAAGACGGTGGGGGTGGGAGGTGACTGGCAGCTGGCGATCACCTGCATCTCAGCACATCACTTGTCATGCTGCATGCATAGCTAAGCTGTTGGCCCTGCACTCCTGCTTGACGCACGCCGTACTGGTTCTACTGGCTCTACACCACTCCTAATGCTGATGTGGTTTCATGGCGCTCAGGCAGGCTGTGCCGCACCTCAGCCCACTGCTGTGACACTACTCCCCCGCAGGGACCGTGCACAGGCGGAGGCCATGGCTAGGCAGGTACAGAGCATGAGTGATACGCAGCTCAAGCTGATGACCAAGGCAGCGACCACCATTCAGGCGGCTGCACATGGCGTGCAAAAGGCCCGCGCATTCATTGCATCGCGCACAGCGCTGTTCATCGCCATAGCAGTACTGCTGTTCGCAGTGCTGTTGCGGTGGCTGGGGATTATGTGAGGTGGACAGGAATGGGTCAGGCTTGGAGATGTTGGCAGGAGTCGCATGTAATAAGAGATCTGGTCCCCAGACATACCTTTAGTCTCAGTCCGCTGGATAGTGAGCTGCCACTTGAATCGACGTGTGAAGGGGCAGTACAGCCCAAAGGTACAACCTTTACTTATCGAGAGCGTTGTTTGTGGAGTCTGGATTCCATCATCAAACAGAGTGCCAACGTTCTTTCAGAAGGTTGCCTGCCATGTCTGCGCCAGCACCAGGAGCCGATCCCATGGCGGTCGTCAACCCATTAGCATTGCGGCATAATTTAGGCGTTCTGGGCTTCTTGTGAGTATGCTGCGCTCCAGAATCACCAGATCAGTGAGCTTGATTACATTGTTCCGTGTCCACCTCCGATCTTATCAAGCGCTTCCTGTGCGATGACTTGCAGCCGGATATTCATGTCCATGGTCACGGGCATCGTGGTTGGCATCCTGGGCGTGGAAGGGTGGTGGGGCTTCCTGCCACATTTTGCAGTGCAGCTGCTGGTGAGACCGGTTTACAGCTTTTGCATGGCTATGGCTGTATTGGTATGCTGTAATGGGGGGACCGTGGTCTGCTCCTGCATGATCGCATGGGCTGCAGTTGGGGAGCCCTGTGCATGCTTTACCTGACATGTGCCTTGTGCCCTGCCCTTCCATGTCGCAGTCGGCAGGGGCAATGGTGCTGAAGGGGGCGGCCAACCCACCGAAATACTTCCATACATGGTGCGCGGGGGCCTGCAGAGCAAGCTGCTGCATGCGCACACACCCATCACTCCCAGCATTGACAGTTGATGTTGACACGAGGGAGGCATGTACTGCAAGCCCCCAGCGCATGGGAGTAGCCAGCTGGTGTGTTTCTGTACTTTCTACTGGAACATCACGCTCGAAGGCTGCGGCCTTTCCTGCGTCTGTCATCTTGACACATCCCATCGCCCTGAAGCGCGCAGACTTCAAGTAAGGTCCACGGCTGTGCACCTGCTCCCCCGCTGCAGGCACCTGTTCCTGACATATGAAGTGTTCTCATCAACCACACTGCTCACCTACATCCTCTTCTGGATGATCTTCTTCAACATCTGCCACATATTCTAAGCCACTTCCTCTGAGCCATTTGCTGGGTGAAAACATTGTATTTGCACTGTACCGTGGGGCTGCAGGCTGTTGTGTTATGTGTGCGGCCCAAGCACTATTCTTCTGCTATTCTTTCCAAGCAGCTCTTGCCAGGGCTCTTGCTGTATGTGTGCACGTACACACGAGTAACCGATGTGAGTGATTAAAGCCGCATTACACCTGTGTAACTGCCACTGCGCAACACACGACCACCACCAAGAAAGGCTGATTCCACAGCCGTGCTCCGTTGGCTCTGTTGTTGACGCCCTTAAATTACCCCAGACGCAGCACCACCACCGCCCAGATGAACCGCCACAAGCCAAATCCAAAGCATGGCACACAGCAGGTGGGGAGAGGAAGCGTGTCAGTCAGCAGCACTGTGGGTGTGTGTAGCAAGACATGGGAGCGTGCAGCAAGCAGCTGGATCAAGCAGCAAGCAAAATGCAGTTGTGGCGCAGGCACAGAAATACAGATGCAAGCGGTTGCCATGCAACGCATGTGTGACGTGGCATGGTGGTGGCCAGTGCCGCAGCCGGGGGGAGGTAAGGAGAGGGGAGAGAGGGGAGGGGGGGAGCGTAACCATGGACATCGCACTGCCCTGTGTCAGCCTGCTAGGCCAAACCGCCTCGTGCAGCCATCCCACATGCATATAGCTAGGAGCATCAAAAACATCTCATGGTCTGTTCTCCAGGTTGTACTGCTGCAGCTGCTCCACAGCCTCCATCTGCTGTACGGCCCCAATGCCCATTTCGAAGCCACGCGCTGCCCCGCCGCCGCACTCTGTTCGATGCAAATCATGTTCGAAGACATGTCGGGAGAGCGCTGATCACTACTGGCTGCCTTGCAGGTGCTGCATCCATTTCGTGCGCTCCCAGTGGCGCTTCAAGTGTCCTTGGCATATCCCATGCTGTCGATGTACTGCTTGGACCTGTCCAGGCCCGTCTGTTCTGCTTTATGGCTGCACCGCAGGCGGTACAACGTCCTTTGTGGCTGCACCGCAGGCGGTACAACGTCCTTTGTGGCTGCACCGTAGGCGGTACAATGTCCTTTGTGACTGCACCGCAGGCGGTACAACGTCCTTTGTGGCACACAGCATCCCCCCTGGGATCTGCTGGCATTAATGCTGTGCCAGCTGTAGGCTGCAGCTGGCTTGACTTGATGGCTGTGTCTGCTTCCTGCACACGGTGTTGTGTCCAGGCCCGGCACGCCGCAGCGAAAACGTGCCGGCCTGGCATTGGTGTGGCCTCAAGGGCATTGATCCCCTCAAATGGGGGCCCGGCGACCTGCTCTTGTGGCGGGTGCGTACCGGGCGGGTCTCTGCTGGCCTGAAGGGGCGGCTCGGCCCTGAGGGCCTCAACGGCAGGGCAGCATCTGCTTGGTTGCATCCGGCGCGGGCCCTGCCACTCCTTGTTGGCAATGCTGGATTGCTGCCTCTGGCTCCGGAGCCTTCTACGTCCTGTGGACCCAGGGCTTTGATGAGCCTCTGTGGTCAGCACTGGCGTGGCTCGGTCCTGCAAGCATCCTGGCCCGCCCGCCGCCCACCGGCCCTTTGTATTCCCCCCGGCCGTACGCAGGCCCAGCCAGCCGCGTGCTGTTTCATTCCAGCTGCGGGTTTCTGGCGCTCGAAAAAGCTGCTGCGAGATTAGGCCTCGCGAGATTAGGCTGCCCCCGTGCAGGTGCAGCCGGTTCACACTGCACGTTTGGTGTAGAGCAGCTGCCTGCACCTGTGGCCCCTGCCCCCAGGTTCAGCTGCCTGTCTTGGTCTGCGGCCCCATGGTGCCCATTGATGGGGCAAACCCACGTGCCCCCTGATCCGAATGCCGTGTTTTGTTGAAGCAGCTGCGCGCTCGCTGCTGTTTTTTAATGAGCAGCTGGACTGCTGCTCCCCCCAGGGCCGTGCCATCACACCTGAGGTGTGTGTGCCCTCGCCTCAGACCGCAGGCCCACGCCTGCATGGTGCACGCTGCATCTGCATGACGGCGCGCGCTGGAGGCACACCACCGCGCCAACCACACCCCAGCACTTCGCCCTGCCACCAACGCGACGAAGCGCATTTCAAGAGCGCTGCCGCGCCGTCGCTTGGGGCTGGTACTGGGGGGATGTTTGTCCCTGTTGGGCGGCGAGTAACCTCCTGCGGAATGGGCAGCAGCAGCAGCAAAACGCGATATGATCAGCTTCCAACAGCAAGAGACTCGCCGTGTCTCAATCAGCCAGCAGTGGCAGACGCAGGCATGCAGGGCGGCAGCAACCTGGCATGAGCTTGCACAGGTCAGGCTCCCATCAGTCACAACACAATGCACTGAAGCGAACTCCAGCCGCAGGCATGTGGCAGCGTGCAAGGCCCACAAGGTTGCAAGGACAATATAGGACTTTCAGACCCCTTAAGCCCGGTGAACCCCGATCCAGATAGCTGGTAAGATGTTTTCCTTGCTCAGGCAGCCGCACGCACCTGGTGAGCAACGACTGCTGCACGGGCAACCACCACGCGACGGAATGTCTGGCTGCATATCGCTCCACGATCGCGCGAGCCGGGCTCCCATCGGCCCCGCGCCTGGCACGCACTACACACACACGCCACCCCGGCCACAGCACCGTGTGTGGCATGGCTTGGGGGTGGCGTGCGTGCAGGTGGGCTGCAGGCCGTCAAGGGCCGGGCCTTCCCGTTGGAAGGGCGGCAGTGGGGTAGCGGCGCGGGCCGGCATCGCCAGCGCAGCTCGCGCCGCAAAGCAAACCCCCACCGCCAGCGCGCCCGGACGCAGCGGATTGGCGAAGAGCTGGCGCAGTGCTGGTGGGCCAAGGTGCCGATTGTTGCTTGAAGCTGAGCTCCCACGGGCGCCTCAGAACGTGGATACCTGCTCCTGTCCTCCGCCCTGCCTTTGCTGCAGTTGCCCCCCCATGCCCCAGGAGCGGGGGAGAGGGGCTGGCGGAAGGTGACTGTTGATTCAATATGGCCGGCCATATGCCTGCCATGCGGGGCACCGGCACGGGAGGTTTTACGTGACCCTGTAACTACCGCTGGGGGGTGGTCAACTGTTTGGCTTTGAGCACATTACTAGCGCTGGCGGCTGGCTGCACGCGGCGGTGACAATGGCGCTGTGCAAGTGGTGGCTGGCAGTGGTCACCAGCCCTTTGAAAGGAGCGCTGCTGCCGTTGCTGCAGGCGCTGCGCCCTCTGTTGGGAACGTGGCCCACTACAACAGGTCCTCTGGAGTTTGTGCCTCACAGCTGCAGTGCGCTGCGTGGTGGCTGCATCGAGCTTATTGCCCCAATCTTGGCTGAACCGGCATGTGTGGATGTGAGCAGCCGGGTGTGACCCCGACCGCAAACCATGGACACAAGAACGCCCGGGGCCTGCACGGTTGATACCAGGCCTGGTTGATACCAGGTATCAACCAGGCAGGCCCCGCTTACGCCCTTTGTGTGCAACCACCCGCCAACACCAGCCCTCCCCTCTCCACAACATGCCCACCGGTTGCGGCCTGGCCAATGGCCATGATGTGTTGCATGTGCGCGTGACAGCAGCGGCGACCCATGTGCTTGCCTGTGTGCGCACCTCAGGAACGGGGCAGTGCAGCATGCAGCCTGCTTCTGTTGGCGGAACATGGCAGAACAACTCGCTTGCAAGCCGCCACGTCGCCACCCGCCAGACGCAACAGCATCCGCAAGCAGCCTAGATTGACAAGTCCGTCTGACTGGCCCATGGCATTCTCCAGCTCAGCACACTGTACGCGGAACTTGGTCAAGGCCTGCCTGGGGCAGGTGTTGCCCAGCACTTGTGTGCAGCTGTGCACAGTGCATGGAGCAGGGTGGAGGCCAATAGGGCCATGTCAGTGCATCAGACTCACTGCAAGCATAA
>BDCZ01000372.1:16295-37600 GCA_001662365.1 Chlamydomonas applanata | reverse complement strand
GGGTGGGGGGGTGGGGGGGGGGGGTTGGGGGGGGTTGGATGTTGAACCATAGACATTGCATACGCACATGACGTAGTACGGATGTGAGCGGCCGGGTGTGACCCCGACTGCAAACCATGGACACAGGAACGACGGGTCCAGCCTGGGGTCAGCAGGGAGGCCGCGCATCGCCTTTTTGTGTGCAACAACCCGCCAACACCCGCGCAGCAAAATACTGGCGTCATTGGTGTTGGAGCCGCCCACCCCACCAAACCCCGCCACTAGGCGGCCAGCATAAGTGCAGCAGGGAGCAAGCAACTGAACATGCACCTGAATCGTTAAGACCGGACATACCAGTGTAGCTCACAACACTGCCCAGCACATGAGGTCTTCATGCAGGACATGGCTTGCGGGCTGCGTCTGGGGACCCTGGGAGTATCTATCTTGGAAGAATCGTGGAAGGTTCTTGGAAGGATCTTGGAAGGTCTTGGCAGTATCTATCTTGAAGGCCCCAGGAAGAAGAGCCCACTAGCAAGGATGAACCCCATGTATATGGTATAAGTCCAGCAGGGGGCCAGGAGAACATGTCCTGGTGAAGAAAAGCGCGGGGCTCCAGCCTTTGGAGGGGGCAAAGCCCCTGTGGCGCTTGGTCTTGATCAGTGCCGAGCCACCAGGCATGCTGCGGGTGCATGGGCGTGCATGGGGGACACATCACTTCTGTGCCATGGCAGAGCTGCGCTGTGGGCCCATGAAAGGCACAGAAAGCTTCCCATGCTCAGGCCTGAGTGGCATGTTGGGTGCTGACATGGCATCCTCCCCAAACTGACTTGCAGGCCCCCCCGGTCGCCACAGGGCTGGCGGACGAGACTCAGCGTACATGGCCGTCTTAGATTGCAGCACGCGCACTGACACAGACGTTGCAGTCAGATCAGATATGGCACCATCACGCACACGGCTGTTGGCTCCGCACCTATCCATTTGGTGGAGAGATGGTCGATCGGACCTGTTGGAAGGGCTCCGCCGGGAACGTCAAGCCAGTTGCATAGACTGCATGGGACGTGGACATGGCCCCTGTCAATTGTGTGAACGGGCGCATTACATATAGCCGTCGGTCGGCGCTGAACTGGAATGGCTGTTTTAAAGATTTTGATCACACCCAGCTCATTCCTTCTCAGCCTCTTCCTCGTCGCCCGTTTGACCATGCATGTGCACACCTCTTTCCTGCACATCACTGCAGCAGGTCTGGCACGAGCTGGCTGCGCTGCGGCAGCCCAGGGCGTGCGCCCAGTGCCGTGCACTTGCATGCGGCCACCACCGATGCAAGCGTGAGGATGCGGGCCGGTGCCATGCTTGTTGCCAGGCCATACACGACGGACCCAATGAATGCATCACCCGCCCCTGTGGTGTCCACGACTGATCCCTGTGGCAGAGCCGCGCTGGATGCTAAAGTCACAGTCGCCACCACGCCCAGACCCTGCACAGGTGCCACCTCTGTCGCCGTGCTGCCTGACCCCATCGCATACCCTGCCGTGTTACTCTTGTCGGCGTTCAGTGCTGCCGCCCGCGCCGCCGCCCCTTGTGCAGCCGAGGCTGCCGCTGCCGCATTGTGGGCCGTTGAGTAGCCGAGCTTCACAGCGCCTGCTGACTGTGCCACAGTGCCTCGCCCAACGACCACCCCGCCCTTGCTGACGCAATCAACCGTGGACGCTGCAGACCCCAGCTGCCCCTCCAGCTGGGCAATAACCTCTGACAGCGCCTGCTCCCCACCAGCCGCTGTTTCCGCCGCGCCCTCGGCCGCGCGCTGCAGCATCACCGCGCCCTTGACACCGCGCGTCGTGATGATTGTGTGCGCGAAGGGCAGCCGTGTCGCGACGCCCATGATCGCGTCCCCGAGGTCCTTCTCGCCAGTCCAGTCAGACGGGAAGTGGGCGGATGTGACCACGACATCCGCGTACGCAAGCAGCTGCTCCAGATCCGGACGCAGCCGCTCAGCTTCCACGAGCACAGGGATGCCAGCTGCTCGTGCTGCGCCCGCCACCACCAGGGCCGCCTCAGTCAGTCGGCCGTCAAAGTACACGAGAGCTGCGCCCTGCAGGTCAGGGCAGGGGAGAGGGTAACATATCACGTGCAGGGATGGCGACGGCATGACGATCACAGCGGTACAGCAGAACAGGGGCTGGCATGTACCACCAGGTAAAGGCACGCGCAGCTGGTCAAGCACGGTGAGGCGCCTAGGCAGCGGCTGTCGCGTCTGGCTGGGTACACGACACCAACTGTACAGCGTACGTATCAGCAGCAAGCAATCCAGGCATGTGGGCCGCACGGATCTGTCTCAGCCACACTGTGCAGAGCTGCACGGATTATGCGCATGATGTACCTTGAGGATATCTGCCAGTGCAGTCTGCGTGATCTCTGAGGGGTCCAGGTTGGCGCCCGGCGTGTGGATGCATGTGCGCGTGCCACCCGAACGGTCGACGATGATGTAAGTGAACGGGGACGGGTGGCCGGGCACACGCATCACGTGCGCAGTGTCGATGCCGTCGCCCTTCAGCTCGCTGCATGCGTTTGGGTGGATGGTGTTTGTACCAATTGGTCAGCTTATGACAGTTTGAGTGTGCATGGTGCGCGCGTCTAGCAGAAGGTCACATCAGGTGCACAGCTGCACATGCCCCTGCATCTGTCTGTACAGAGACACGAGTCACAACGCTGGGTTGGCAGCACACACGCATGATGCCGCTGCAGCCCACCCAGGCGCCCCCCCGCTGACGTGCCCGCTCCGCCACTCACGTGATAATGCCATCGCCCAGGCCATCCCCACCGATCTTGGTCACCAGTACTGGCTTCAGCCCGAGGCGGGCTGCAGCAGTCAGTGCATTGGCCGCGTTGCCCCCGCCCTGGACCTGCATGCAACCAAACACTGTGGTATGCTGAGAGGCACTTGTGGAGCTGGGATGCTGCAGAAGACAGACTGATCGATGGTACGCGCCTGTTGGTTATGCCCCTGCAGGCCTGGACTGTCAAGGGCTTGTGGGCTCAGGATCACACGCAATTGTTCTTCTTCCAAACGTGCCACATGCGCACACACCTCCAGCTGCTCCGTGCGCAGCTTCTCATCTGGCCTGGGATAGGCTGCCACAGAGGCCAGGTAGTCCACACCGCAGCTGCCCATGCCCACCACCTTGACTGGGCGAGGCAGCGGGCCCGCACCCTGCATGCAGCATGCCATCAGGCAGTGCGGCAGTGCATGCCATGCAGATGATATGGACCGTGGGCTCGCATGCGTGTCATGTGTAAGCTCTGGCCAATTGAAGGTGCACAATCACCGAATATACCTTGAAGTCCTGGCTGGCCATCACATGCAGTGCCCTGCGACCCTGAGGGCGTTGAGCACCTGAGCTCACGGCTCCGATTGCGCGGCCATGAGCATGAACAGCAGCTGCCATTGGGATTAGTTTGCTCGCCACTGGCGTGGATCATCTACTATCTTTCGCTCTTTTGCTGACCCTCTTCTCACTTCTCACATCGTATCGATGATGTCCCACGCACGGACTCCCACAGGCTAGTTTTGGCGAGCTTACATCACCTTGTTTAAATCCCCCTCGCGAAGAAGTGAATGGTTGAACGTTTCCATGTTTCAAAGCGGTTGTGATTGCTATTTTACAGTATGAAGAGCCCGGTAGCTGGAAGCCACCATTACATCAGGGAACGCGACTTTCCGGAGCGGTCATGGATGAACAGCCTGCCATGGTACAGCGTGATGAGCTCTTACGCGCCAAAAAGTAAGCAATGCAGGCAACAACTGGATTGATCGTCCTTATGGGCTTGCATGATTGCATGGCAACCATGCACAGCATGCGCTGGCTTGGCCAGGCATAAGCCATAGGCATCATGACCTGCTGTGATCTGGTCATGCGGCCTATAGCCAAGCACTTGCGGGATCCAGAGGCGCACAGATATGATGAAGAAACGCGTGCTGGACATGTGCGGATCACAGGACCCCTTACAGTGTGCATCCCGGCAACACCACCAGTGCAGGCACAGCCATCCAGTTCACGCGGCTCCTGAAATGAGCTCCTTGACCTTCTTATCCAGCCTGCAGATTTCCGCCTTTCCACCCTTCCAATAGCCTTGCCAGGCTCGCCAACGCTGGCCTTCAATCGGATGTCTTGATGCTGTTCGCCACCTCCACCAGCTCAGGGCTGAATAGTTCTTGTAGGCTGCTGGGCGGCCTGCGACACCAAGCAACGAGCAACATCAAAAGTCATTGAGGCGCATGCTCGATGGATTGAATGCTGCTCAGGTGCCACCCAACAGGCTGCTGCCACCTGTGCCCGGATCATGCACCTGCACTGCCGCCACCGGCACGCCAGCAGCGTGGTCGCAGCCCTCGCATGCGATGCGCATGATGTACAAGTGGGATGGCGTTGGGGCAGTCACAATGATGTGGCTCTCGCCCATCTTGGCATCCTTCACGGGCAGGTCCTGGACAGATGCGAGCATCAAGTTTGCATGTTTTCGCGCAAAGGCATGGACATAGCTTCAGGGCGTGCTCCGTACGTATCAGGGCTGGCCTCATGCGAGTATACATATGCAGTGATGCACGCAATCATGTTGTGCAGCACCAACCTTGGTCCACGGGCTATAGAGGGGCTGGTAGGCAAGGAGGTTGGCCTTGACCTGTGTGAGATGCATGCAAATGTTGAGAGGAAAGGTCGCCTCGGTCATGTCATGAGATCCTGATAAGCCCCACCCTCATCGCACTGGTAGACCCCCCCCCCCCAGTCAAGCTGCCCATGCCAACACTCAAGCACGTGCGCACCATTGCCTTGATCACGCTGCTCCCATTGCGCGCAAGCATTGCCTGCAGCTTGTCTATGGTCACCGCGCGATGCGGTGCATCCAGCAACTCCATCACCACTTTGGCATACTGCTCAGGGCTGCACCGATTGAAGAAAACATGGGGGCGTGTTCCGGTGCAGCCCCTTTCAAAGGAATTCCTCCATTGTTTCAGCCAGCTTGTGATGAAGAGAGAGAGAAGCAGTTACAGGAACGCGGGGTTGCGATGGGTCATCCTGGCATCGGTTAATCAACTCACCTGAACCCCTTCTTGGTGATGCCATCAATGCTGGTGTCAGCATTGTGAAGGCAAGACAGCACCTGTTGCCGCACTGGAAAGGTGGCCCTATCAATGGCTGCAGCAAGAAAAAGTGACAAGCATGGTGCATTGCAGTTATCATGGTATCTGGTATCTGGCACACCACCTGCTCGCCCCTTGCTAATGTGTGCACGCATGCTTGCGCTGCAGGGCGTCTGGGGCATGTGCGACGGTCCATGAATGCGGCTGTGTTTTGCCAACGCAGCTGCGCACAGCCCTAGCCTGGCTCACGCAGCCACTGTTGCTGCCAGCCCCAGCACATCCAGGCAGTCACGCAGTTGGTTGATTAGCAGCACCAGTTGTGCACAGTTGGCCGCTTTCTGTGCATCGGAACTTGTAAGAAGGCCGTACCGGCATTCTGTGAGGCTTTGCACACACAGTGCGCAGCATTTGTACTTGGGACACCGCAGGTGACTCCAACAGCATGTATGAAGCAGTGCTTACAGGTGCATGACCTCGTGCCTGTCACGGAGACTACTGCCTCAGCACCAGCAGGCTCCTTCCCTCGGCACTTCCTTGAAAACAGCCTGCCGCCTGAGCAGGGTATGGTTTATCCTGCCTCAAAAAGGCCACAACCCCAACAGCCCTCGCACATACAGGGCACCAACTGGTTGGGCTAGCTCCGCCTGCTCCCAGCTGCAGGCCCCTGCCTCCCTAGCCAGCTGGCTGCCAGCTGCCCCATCAGGCCCGGCCCAACCTGCCCTGCCACATACGCCTGCTGCCACACACGAGAGGGGCCTGCGACTGACACCACATCTCCTGGCTGCACAAAGCTGACGTGAGGCATGGGCGGCCGCGTGCCATTGACCCAGATTGCGCCCCGGTTCAGTGCGCCGCGTGCTGCCAGGGAGTCATGGGCCAGCCCGAGCCGCACAGCTGTGGACACCAGCCGGCCCTCCAGTGCACACACGAGCTTCCAGGTGCGGTCCGGCCCAGGCGCCAGCAGAGATTGCTCGTAAAGAGACTGCAGCTCGCCACGGCGGATAGCGCCCAGCAGCATGCGCAGCTTGCGCACGCTCTCCAGCTTAGCTGCAAAGTTGGAGCCGCGCAGGCGCCGGATTTTCAGGTACCTGCAGGGTACAGGCCAGGGGTCAGGGACAACGGTGTGAGCGAGCTGTGGGCGTGGATGGCCACTTCAGTGCGCGTTGCAACCTCCAGGTACACGCCCATCGTCATGCGCTCGATGTCATGACTGCTGCGGCTGGCAGCATCCACGGCTGGGTGCACACATGTTCCATGCCGTCGATGCATGGCATGCGCCGCATGGGCGCTCGCATGCAGGCAATTCGCGCTGTGCGCTCACCTAGGGTGCTCGCCCACTGCATCCAAGTGCAGGTCCGACTCATAAAGCAGGCTGCATGCCTCTGTGTGCGGCACCTTGGCCTCCTTGCCCTTGGCCAGCTCGAACTTTTGCTTCAAGCTGATAGGTCGGCCTAAATCAGTGACAAATACACGGCTGGAGCGTTTGAAAAGCTGTGCCTCCTCCTCTGATAGCTGCAATGTGGGCCAGATCTGCTCGAATTGACTACGAATGCGGGAGTTGCGTACTGCCCACATCTTGTTATCGCTCCGTCGCTTGAAACGGTCCTTGGGACCGCTGCTGCCTGCATCCCCACCAGCTTTGGCAGCTTTGGCCGCAAAGCCACGCAGGTGGGGCTGCCATGCTGACATACTAGTGCTGCACGCCCCTGGCTCCCATCGGGCAGCTGGAAACGTGGTTATGACTGATGATGCGATGCTATTCGTGAGTGATGCTGCACAGGATGGTCCCGATGACGGCAGCGAGGAAGCATCATGGCTGTCTTGGGACCTGCGATGATACAAAGAGCCTGTTGAGTACTGGCGATGTCAGTTTGCGAAATGATCTGCACACTTACTGCCAAAGCTGGGATTGTTGTGCGGATAGATTGCACAGTGAGCTTAAAATAATGTTTTCACAAGCATGGCTACTAGATCCGGGACTTCTAGCAAGGCTCCTTACGGAACCCAGCAGAGCGTACATGAAAGCGTAGGGTGCACGCTAGGCCTATACACAGCTGATTTGCAGGAGCGAAGAGCACACATTGTATCATTGCTCATTCCTGCAGTGTGAGTGGCTCCGCGTTTTCGCTTTGGTTGCTGGGCTAGTGCAGTTGTCTGTATTGCTTGCCTTGAATATGTGCTCACTGCAAAATTGACGATGACACTGTGCCAGCCTGGATGTCAGGGCTCGAATTTGAGGGTCCTACAGCAGGTGTGGAATCAACATAGTGGCAGCATGGTAATTTTGCATCAGTGGTCACTGCAGCACACCCAGCCACTGACATGTCGGCACACGTGTGGCGCATGTGTGCCACGCAGGTGCTGGCGCGCTGCCGCCAGCCACAGGGCGCAGCATTTGCAGCGGAGCTGGCGCTTGGCACTTGGCCAAGCAGCTCATGGAGCTCAGCAGCCAGTGAATCAGTCCACGCTGTGCCAGCAGTGCAGGAATGCACTTCGCTGCAGAGACCGAGGTACCACAGCTGCAGCAGGCCCATACCGTCTTCTGCAACAGCCCGTTTCATAGCAAACTCTTGGCAAAGCCAGCTGAGAAGGCTACGCAACCAGCAGCAGGGTCAGCCGCTGCAGCAGGCATCACTTTCATGGGCCTTGTCGCCCTGGTGCCATGCACCCAGCTGTCCCCTGTCTGCATGGTCTGCAAACACCCGCGGCTTCTTCCAGCATGCCCGCACGCAGCTGGCAGCTGAGCCAGCCAGCACTCCAAGCAGATCGGGCAGCGCGCATGCTGCAGCATCCACTACCGGTCCCGGTAGCACCAGCCTCATAGGGAGCAGCTGGCCCTCGTCAGATGCTGGCCCAGTGCCACAGCACCCCCAAGGCTTGGAATCTGCGGATGATGCCATGGCACGGCTGGGGCTACCTGGGGATGCTGGGGTGGTATCATCCTCCCCTGCCTCTGCCCCTTCCACCCCCTTGTCCTCAGGGACTGCGTACGCCACACCTGGCACACGGTGAGTGCCGTGTCTGTGCTGGCAAGCAGGGAGCACGGCAGCCGGCTGCCGCGCTGCACCTTCCCACATTATGCCTGCATACACGAGCTGGCCCGTGATGACACCCATCGTCATCCTGCACCATGATGCCCCTCACTATGTATAGCTTCAATTCTTTTGAGTCTGTCCTATTGCTCTTATTCGCTTTCATTGGAAGTTACTTTATGTAACGAGCGCTCAGCATCGCCTCCAGCCCGCTCTTCTCCTCCCCCAGCCCCTGCACCATATCTTGATATGTACTGAATTACCATATCACTACTGAGATCACCCCGTGCCTGTGTGTCCTCAGCGTCCCTGCCTCCATCCTACGTAACCCCTTTCCACCCCCGACCCCTCGCTTGCTCCCATCACCACTGCTGCCTCGCAGCTTCCTGCCAGGTTCCGCACTCACCCGCTTCGGGCGTGACCTGACAGCTGAGGCGCGGCGGGGGTTGCTGGACCCGGTGGTCGGCCGTGACGCCGTCATCGCACGCACACTGCAGGTGAGTGCCCAATGGCAAGTGGGGATCTATGCTTTGCACCATGATGGTTGATAATAGACCTAGAGTGTTTGCAAGCCGAAGGGGCCCGAAAGGCCTGTGGGTGCGTGTGTGGATTGCTGGGAGCTGCACAAATCTGTCACGGCTGCAGCCGTACATACCAATTCTGTGGGTTATAAGCCGCACCACACGCACCAGCATGTCGTCTACATGACTGCAACAGTGGAAGCCGGCCATCCATGCCCACAAACTGAAGCCCGCACACGGATCACACACGTTTCACGCATGAGACCTGCATTCCAGTGTGCTGCGGTTAAAGACCCATTCTATAAAGATTAACTTGTACTTGTCAATCTATCCTGCCCGCTCATCCCAGCATGCTTGTATTTACTGCGTGCACTGGCGGCTGGCCTTGTCCTCCTGCCAGATCCTGCTGCGCCGCTCCAAGGCCAACCCGTGCCTCATTGGTGACGCGGGTGTGGGCAAGACTGCAATTGTGGAGGGCATCGCACAACTCATGGTGTCACCACACGCGCCACCAGGGTGCGGGTTCGGGTTGGAATTTGGAGCTGAGGCGGTGGGGGAACAAAGGGTGTATAGGGTGCGGGGCGGTGAGGAGCAGGGGTACATGGGGTTCAGGAGCGCCCAGTCCACAACAAAGAAAGGAAGGCCAGTGGCCAGGGAGGAGGGGCTGCCATGTATGAAGCGTCACAGAGTGAGAAGCTGAGAGTCGGTGAGGCTTGGATGCGCACACATATTTAGTACTTAATCAAGGGACCGAGGAGGCTCACTGGGCAAGGGAGGTGCTGTCTGGGCGTGGTGGTGCTGACTGGACACCGTGTCATCCCCCCCCCTGCCAGGCTGGCGGGCAAGCGGCTGGTCGCACTGGATGTGGGCGCGCTCGTGGCGGGGTCCTCGTACCGCGGCGAGTTTGAGGACCGGCTGCGGGGGGTGCTGCGCGACTGCGCCGATGCACGCGGGGGTGTCATCCTCTTTATTGATGAGCTTCACATGCTGGGTGGGTGGGCCGGCGGGCCGACACTGTGTACAGCAGTTGAGTAGGAAATGGGATGCTGTTGGTTGGTGCAGCCTCGGCCATCTGCTGTGGACTGGTGCAACCCCGCCCTGCACTTCCGAGCACAGTCTGCTCCACGCACAGCTGCCTGCACCACCCCTTTGATGGTCACCTGCACACCCACGCATCATCTCACATCCTAGCTGTACGTTGCCTAATTTTCAAATAACAAATGCCCTCATACTTGGTTGCACGCATCACAGTGGGTGCGGGCGGAAGCGAAGGCGGCCTGGACGCAGCCAACCTGCTCAAGCCCGCCCTCGCACGGCGGGGTGCACTGCAGGTCATTGGCGCCACCACGGTGGAGGAGTGGCGGCAGCATGTGCGTTGCTCGGGTTGGGTATTGCTCTAGCTCTTCCTCCACAGCAACATGCAGACTCGGGCCGCCTGGGGAAATGTGTTCGCGTGTGTTGCATGGTGTGGAGTAGCTGCTGGTCTCATGCATAGACTGGGGCCTGGGCTGCTGACGGGGTGGTGTGAACACTGAGCACGCCGATGGTTGCTGGCATTGGACACTCTGAATACACTGTGCTGGCTGCGCCTGACGAACTGGCTCTTGCGAATATCAGCACGACATGATGGGGGCAGCCGGGGGTCTTATGTGTGTGGGGGGGGAGGGGGGTTGGGTGGTTCAGCCGTACACCTCCTGGGTGCATGAGCCTCCCGGCAGTTGCTGGAACCCATGGTTCGATTCCAACTTTAATGTGTGTGCGCCTCGCATGCTGCATGGCTACTGGCTGCAGATCGAGCCAGACGGCGCGTTCATGCGACGATGGCAGGCGGTGCTGGTGCCTGAGCCTGATGAGGCGGGTGCAACAGCGGTTCTGGCGGGTGTGGCGCCTCGCTATGCCGCACACC
The DNA here is from genome assembly GCA_001662365.1 of Chlamydomonas applanata. NCBI lineage: Eukaryota > Viridiplantae > Chlorophyta > Chlorophyceae > Chlamydomonadales > Chlamydomonadaceae > Chlamydomonas > Chlamydomonas applanata. The sequence continues at coordinate 27,025 of BDCZ01000372.1, read as the reverse complement.
ACGGGGTCGCGTTCACCTCTGCTGCAGTCACCACCGCCGTGCGTGCGGCCAAGCGGTGAGTGGCACTTGTGGTATGTTAGCATGCTGTGGAGAGAGGGGCAGTTACAAGGGAACTGCCAGCCGCGGGAGGTGGGACTAGGATCTTTGTGGTGCTTTGTGATGCTTTTGGATGCTTTGGTCGGTGTTGGCGTTGGTTTGCAAAGATCAGCATGCAGGCAGGTCACTGCACACGCGCCCTGTCCTGCTGGTCAACCACAACTGGCCGTGCACAACAGGAACCACAACAATGCCATCACACCTACAAGGTCCCTGATACTGCATGGTTTCAGCGCACGTGGCATGGTTTCAGCGCATGTGTCAACACTAACATGCCCAACTATGAATGGACTTGCCCATGCACACGTTGCCCTTGCACCCAATTCTGCACGCAGCTACGTGCTTGACCGCCGGCTACCTGACTCAGCGCTGGACTTGCTGGATGAGGCGGCTGCGGCAGCTGTGCTCATGCGCGCCAGAGGAGGCTCCTCATTGACGCCCCTGCTCTCTCAGCATCAGCTGATGGGGGGGCCTTGGCCACATAATGCAGCAGCGCACCCGCCGCAGGTCGCGCAGCAAGTTGAGCACCAGCCACTGCAGCAGTACCCAACGTCTCTGCGCCCCTTGTCCGATGCCACGCAGCAGCAGCAAGCAGGCACGCAGGGGCATCATGTGTCCGGGGGTGGCAGCTGGCAGGGGTGGGTGGAGCGGCAGGGGTGGGCTGGGCCGGAGGAGGCTTCACGGCAGGCGCTGCTCGAGTGGTTTGGCGCAACGCCGCAGCACCCGGTTGCAGGGCCACTGGGCCACCAACAAACAGTGGAGGCACGCATGCAGAAGCACGGCCAGCTATTCACTGGCAGCCAGCCTGTAGATGCAGCAGCTGAACTCAGGGGCTCAGGGGGTGCAGCGGCCATGATACCTGCCACAGCAATGGGTGCTGGGGGTGTGGCAAGTGGAGCGCCAGCCGCTGTTGGGTCTGTGCCCCAGGGCGTGCGTGCAAGTGAGATCACTCCTGAGCTCTTGGCTGCCAGCAAGGCGTGCCCCCACTGTGGACACTTGTGTGACACCCAGTCATGTGGCAGTACATCTGCCGCGGCCTGCAGTACAAGCAGCCATGGCCTACTGAGCCCTGACGACGTGCTGCGGCTGCGCTGTGCGCGCTGTGGCACGCGGTTCCTCAACATACCTCCTGAGAAGCTCCTGCTGGGGACTACCGTGCTGGCAGCCCCATCAGGCAGCACAACCACTGGTGCCCCTGCTGCCAGTGGCCCAGGCCCTGGTGCAGCCGGTCCATTAGCCGCAGCAGCCACAGGTAAAAATGCTGGCAGCGTGGCTGCTGATGCCATCAGCTGCGGCAGCTGTGACAGCGCCGGGTCATGCGGGGGCAGCAGCGGCGGCGGCGGCAGCACACCAGCGGCAGCTCCTGGGCAGCAGCAGTCACACACGACCCAGCAGCATGCCAGCAGCAGCACGGCTGGTGAAGCCAGCCTGAGCACGGCCAGCCACCAGAATGCACCCAGGCCAGGCCAGGATGCAGCCCAGGTGGTGGGTGCTGGAGAGGGTGATCTGATCCTGCCAGCACTTGGAGTGGCGCCCGTGAACGGGATGGTGACCTCCGCAGACGTGCTGCGCGTGGTGTCAGAAGCCACTGGTGTGCCTGTGCACCGGCTGGGTGCCAGCAGCTGCCTGGAAGCTGAGGCGCACGGCGGTGATGGCACAGCACGCGGTGGCACATGGGACCTGCGGGACGCACTGGCAGCGGCTGTGGTGGGCCAGGAGGTGGGTGAGGCGTGAGGGATTGCTGTTTGTTCTGCCTCCTGCACCAGCTTCACGACCTGCTGCAACCTGCAGCAGCGGGCATGTGTGGGGACGGGCTCTGTGTCCTGTTTGACTCATAGCAGCTTGCTCTGGAGCGGGAGCGCGACTGCTGTGTGCAATCTTATCAACACCAGCTCATAGACATAATTAAATGTATACCTCAGGATTGTATGGCTCCTGCATGCCCACAAATCAACTCGTGCTCGCATGCCTGCCGCACGCGCCACCACTGTGCTCGATCACAGGAGGCTGTGGCCAGCGTCGCGTCAGCTGTGCAGCTGTGGCGGCTGCTGGGCGGCGTGCATGACATTGCAGCACCTGCCGCGTCCATCACAGACCCTGCAGCGGCCCACGCACCCACGCGCCCTGCGGCCACCTTTGTGTTCATGGGGCCGCGCGGTGTTGGCAAGTCCACGCTGTGCAAGGTGTGCCCGGTAGCTTGTTGGCGGCCTGCAGTACTGGGGCAGGCTGCCAGCAGCAGCCAGCAGCAGCATTTGATCACCACCTGCATGACGCTAACCTTTGCGGTGCTCGCTTCCAACAGGGGCTAGGTGCTGTAGTGGGGCGGCTCCCGGTAATTAAGGCTGGCTTCGTCCTCTAGTGATGGTGTTTAGATAATGACTGTCAGGCTCTGGCATGCAGACACATCTGTGACACGCCGTGTTATTATTATTATTATGCATGACGCGCACCCCCCCCACACCCCGCTCAACCCCACCCCCCACCCCCGTGCAGGAGCTGGCGCGTCAGGTGATGCATGACGAGGGCGCGGTGGTGGCACTGGCGGGGCCCGAGTACTCGGAGCGCGCATCACTGGCGCGGCTGCTGGGCGCACCGCCTGGCTATGTGGGCTACGGGTCGGCAGGGGGCACACTCGTGGATGCCGTGCGCCGCCGCCCCCACTGCGTACTGCTGGTGACAGATGTCGACCGGGCACACCCGGAGGTGCAGGAGGTGCTGGCGGGGGTTGCGCGCAGCGGTACGCTGACTGACGCGGCGGGCCGTACGGCGTCTTTCCGATCCGCGTTCGTGGTCTTCACACTCACGGAGCGGGGCGGTGGTGGCAGTGGCAGTAGCACAGGCAATGCTTGGCAGCCCGCTGCTGGAACCACTGGAACTGCTGGAACCGCCGGATTCGCTGCAGCTGTAGCAGCAGGGCTGCACCAGGACCAGCACCATCAGCTGAGCCGCACCCACAACGCCACGAGTGGCATGTCGGTGGGCGCACAGGTGGCAGCTGTTGGGGAGGGGGCCTCAGCAGTGGCTGCACACGCTGGCGGTCACAGGGGACACGTCACAGGCAGCGGCGCAGTGAGTACACTGCTGGGCTGTGTGGACGCAGTTGTCCGCTTCAAGCCACTCAGCGCTGAGGCCATGGGCCAGGTGGTGGATGCGCAAGTGGAGCGGCTGGCAGCAGCGCTCAGCCGCAGCGGCACGGTTGGGCAGGGGCGCAGCGTGGTGCTGCAGCTGGATGTACACGCGCGCGCATGGCTGGCAGCTGCTGGGTGCTCGCGTGAGGAGGGCGCCGCGCCGCTGCAGGGCGTGCTGCGCCAAAAGCTGCTCGCGCCAGTCGGTCAGTTGCTGCTGGCACGGCGGCAGCAGGCGCAGGCGGCAGCCCACGCAAGGGGGAGTACGGCCAGCAGTGCAGGTGGCGGGGAGCAGCAGCCCGTGCGCGTGTCCGCAACTCTTCAGGGCGAGCAGCTGCGCTTCTCACTGGCTTGAGGCTTGGTGGTGCTGCGCATTCATCCAAACTGTGTAATACCAAGAGCCGCTGGCTATGCCCCCTCAATAATTCCCACAACAGCCTCACGCTTTCTCTCTCTTCTCCCACGTTGCCCCACTTGAGACCTACCGCCCCAATTGAGCGCCACATTTTGTCAAGATGCAGACCACCATGCAGATGCGGGCAGGCACTCGCCCTGTGGCCAGCCAGGGGCGCAAGACCGCTGTCCGCGTGGAGGCTGTTGCCACCGTCCCCCGCCAGGTCCAGGAGGCCCCCGCGGCCCGTCCCAAGGTTTGCCACCACGGATCGCAGCAAAATCTTTTACACCTGGTGATGTAAACAATGCTAATGGGTGCCTACCTGGATTGTCTTGCAGGCCGGCGTGCCCGAGGGCACTCCCGTCGTTCCTCCCCAGGTGCGGATCCTGCTCGGTGGCATGAATTTGCAGTCAGGTGGCAACCAGCATCGATCGGAACGCTTTTCTGCTGACCTGCGCGCAGGACCTGCCCTCCCGCCCTCGCCGCAACCGTCGCAGCGAGACCTTCCGCTCTGCCATGCGCGAGTCCATCCTCACCCCCTCCAACTTCATCCTGCCCCTCTTCATCCACGAGGAGGGTGACAAGAACCAGCCCATTCCTTCCATGCCTGGGTACAACCGCCTGGCCTACGGCAAGAACGTGATTGACGAGGTCGCTGAGGCCCGCTCCTACGGTGTGAACCAGGTCGTCATTTTCCCCAAGGTGCGGATCCGCCACAGATCCATGGGGTGATGGGTGGAGAAGAGGCTAAAGGTGAAGGCCGTGGTGGTAGCAGTCCCAGATTTCACAAAAATCCAGTGCTTCATGTGTGTGTGACCATGCGCATGGCGCATGGACGCATGCACAGCACACAGTGTTGCCATGGCAGTGTCAGGGCCTGCCAGCATGGCAGTGCGCCTTGTCTCATGCACACCATCACCATGACATGGCTACACACGATTACGTCGGCCCCGCGCACTGTGGCCCAGCGTGCGCATGCTGACCCTGCCATGCACATGGGACATGCTGCACAGACCCCCGACCACCTGAAGACCTCAACCGCTGAGGAGGCGTTTAACAAGAACGGCCTGTCCCAGCGCACCATTCGCCTGCTGAAAGACAAGTTCCCTGACCTGGAGGTGCGGCTGCAGCATCTGGGCCGGGGGTGTCTGCACATTGGGTGCAGCGGTGGAGGCTGCTCATGCCTGGCTATCCCCAGCCGCTTGTAGATGCAGATGCATGGCACACGGCTGCTCCGCCTTGCTGCCACGGCTGCCCATGTGCGGGCATGCTGTGTCTGCAGCGCTTTGGCATGACCACAATGACAGCCACCCTGTGCATGGGGCGCTGGCGTACAGATGGCGGAGGATTTACAGGTACCATAGCGAGACGCCATGTTACTGAATTCCACGCGCTGCGCCCTGCTATCACAGGTGTACACTGACGTGGCGCTGGACCCCTACAACTGCGACGGCCATGATGGCATTGTGCGTGATGACGGTGTGATCCTGAACGACGAGACTGTGGAGTACCTGTGCCGCCAGGCTGTCAGCCAGGCTGAGGCGGGCGCTGATGTGGTGTCACCATCAGACATGATGGACGGCCGCGTGGGCGCTATCCGCCGCGCGCTCGACAGGTGCGCTACCCCGTGGGAAGGGGAGGAGGGTGGTGGTGGTGGTAGGAGGGGGAGCTGAGCGGGTAGGTGGAGCGAGGTAGAGCATGGATTTGATGGACAAGCACACGTTGCTGTGGCCCAGCCGCACAGGCTGCAGGTTGTGTGGCATGCTGCAGCGGGGCGGCCTGTACATGTGCTGTTGCTGATCCAGACGCATCAAGGCATCCCAGCATATGTGCCATGCTCCTGGCGCAGCTTAGTGCGACTCCCATCTTCATTGTGTGATGACACCCGGATGGCACCCTGATGACATGCCATGCTCCTATGCTTCCATGCAGGGAGGGCCACACCCATGTGAGCATCATGTCATACACCGCCAAGTACGCGTCGGCGTTCTACGGGCCGTTCCGTGATGCGCTTGCGAGCGCACCCAAGCCTGGCCAGAAGCACCGCATCATCCCCCCCAACAAGAAGACGTACCAGATGGACCCCGGGAACTACCGTGAGGCGCTGCGCGAGATCCGGGCCGACGAGGCGGAGGGTGCTGACATCATGATGGTCAAGCCTGGCATGCCTTACCTGGACGTTGTGCGCTTCATGCGCGACAACTCCACGCTGCCTGTGGCCGTGTACCACGTGTCTGGCGAGTACGCGATGCTCAAGGCGGCTGCGGAGCGCGGGTGGCTGAACGAGAAGGAGGCGGCGATGGAGGCACTGATGTGCTTCCGCCGCGCCGGCGCCGACCTCATCCTCACGTACTACGGCCTGCAGGCCGCCAAGTGGATGGCGGGCGAGAAGTAAATGGCTGCTTGCGCGTTGGTCGCGACATTTATGGTGCTGTTGGTGTGGGCGAGACGCAGTGGTGGTTGACGGCTGGCTGACGCACGTGTTGTGCAGCGGTGTGCAGGTGCAGGGCTGGAGTGTACAAAGCGGGATGCGTGGCTTGCAGAGTGGGTGGGGTCTGCTGGGGATTGGCCGAGCTGTTCCAATGACTGACGAGGCAGCGCCGTGAGGCGTGTACAACGATTCTCTTGTAAATTAGCAAGCGAGCGCCCGCTGTGGCAGCCTGACATGCTCGGCGTCACATCTCCGCCCCCTCACACATTGCCCAAGGTCGCATCACAACCTCGTCCAGCCCACGCGCGGAAAGAAAAAGAAGCGCAGACTGGATTGCTTACAAATCACCTAGTGGCCTGCAATGTGGCCCAGTTGACGAGCACCACCCCATATAGGAGAAGACTAAATGTTTCCTCCTCCAGGTGTGCAGGATGGGAATGGTGTCCTTGTTAGCGCTGCGTCCTGATCTCCGCCGCTCCGGTGCTGGATCATCTCTCCCAATCTGACACTTGAGGCGCGTTGATTTTCAGGTGCTCCACGGCCACCTGGGGGCCCGATGCCAGGTCCTTTCCCTGGAGGTATGCCGTTGCAATGGTTGCTTGCCCTGTTTTGTGATTTGCCTCTGCGAGACCCAAATGACCCTCGGCCTGCGCGCTCCGCAGGACCTCCTGGCGCACCTGGCGGGTTCCCCCCTGGCGCACCTGGGGGATACCCTCCTGGGCCTCCTGGGGCTCCTCCACCTGGTGAGCCACTACAAAGCTGGTTCATCATAGCCAAAAGCTTGCGTGGCGTTTGGCCTGTCTCGATTGGTTGCGCGATCTAACGACCTGGATCGCTGCGTGCAGGCATGATGCCACCACCAGGTGCACCGGGAGCATTTGTGCCAGGCGGCCCACGGCCAGTTGGGCCAGGTGCGCTCAGGCTGCATTGGCGCAGCCTACCCATGCATCACGCCCATGTGTCCCATGTCCAGCATGCCGTGCATGTCCGGTACATACATGGCAGTTGCACCTGCCAGCACATGTGCATCTGCCATGCCAGCGCACTGGCCACGGTACATGGGCAGGCCACCTAGTACTGGGATTCACCGTGGTAAATCTTTTGGGTACGCTGGTTCTGGGCCATGAAGCAGGGCGTGTTGTGCATGCCCATGCTTGTTCAGGCGGGCAAATGGGCGTGCCACCTCCCCCTGGGGCACCCGGCATGCCGCTACCGCGGCCACCAGGCATGCCCGGCATGCCGCCGCCCCCTAGCGCGCCAGGCATGCCACCGGGCCCACCGGGTGTGCCGATGCCACGCCCACCTGGCATGCCTGGTATGCCACCGCCCCCGGGGGCACCTGGCGGGATCCCGGCACCTGGGCAACCTGGCGGCTTCCTGCCACCTGGGCAACCTGGCATGCGGCCACCCGGACCCCCAGGTCCTGGGATGGGCCCGCCTCCTCCAGGGCCCCAGGGTATGATGCCACGGCCACCCTCTGCAGGCGGCGCCCCACCAGGTGAGAGCAGCGGCCGCAGCAGGCGCAGGCATGCGCAGCTGGGGCGTGCACAAGGCAGCGCTTAGTGCCAGCCGCAGGGGACGCGGGGGAGGAACGCTGACGGGGCAGGAGGAGCAGGGGCAGGGGTAGCCATGGGCTCTCATGGCTTGCATGTTGTTGCCTCCCATGACTTAGTGTTAAAATCAGGACCCGCCATGCTGCCATGCAGGCTTCATGGGGCCGCCACCCCCAGGGCCTCCTGGTGGCTTCCCCCCACCCCCTGGGCCCCCGGGTATGATGGGTGCGCCGCAGGGACCGCCCGGGCCGCCCGGCATGGGCGGGCCGCCGCCCCCGCCCGGCATGCACCCGCCTGGCCCCCCCGGCATGCCCGGCTTTGGCGGTGGCTACGGCGCGCAGCAGCTGGTGGAGCAATTTGAGACGCTGCAGATCGGGGGGATTGGGCCAGGGGCGCCTGAGGGTATCGATTTGAATGCGCTGCCACGGCCGGTGGACGCAGCGCAGGAGCGTGCGCTGGCGGCACCACCGCCGTTTGACGTGGCCAACTGCAGTGCTGACAACATGCGGCTCACAGTCAACGCGATCCCCAACAGCATCGCGCTGCGGCAGCGGTGAGACGGGGCAGGGACTGGGACTGGGACTAGGGCTGGGACTGGTTGCCGTGGCACGTGCTACACACGCGCCGTAGGGGACAGCTGTGACCTGTGCATCATGTTCAGGTCTGGACATGGCTGTGCGGAATTGTAGCTTTTGAAGCGTTACCTGGCCACAGTAAATCCAGTCAGGAAGGGTGCACATGGCTGCCACTGGCAGCGCATACCCGGCATGCGGTTATGCGTGTACCGCCGTGCCACGCTCCTCTCACTCATGTCTCACTCTCGTGCGTACACCTATTGGCCTGCCCGCAGCTGGTCGCTGCCCATTGGCGCGATCGTGCACCCTATGGCGGACGAGGCGCGTGGGCGGCCAGTGCCGGTGGTCAACCTGGGCGGTGCCGGCATCATCCGCTGCCGCCGCTGCCGCACGTACATGAACCCGTTCATGAGCTGGAAGGATGGCGGCCGCCGCTTCCAGTGCAACGTGTGCGCGCTGCTGAATGAGGTTCCACACGAGTACTTCTGCAACCTGGATAATGATGGACGGCGTCGGGACATGGACGAGCGGCCCGAGCTGTGCGGCGGCACAGTCGAGTACGTGGCGCCCGCAGAGTACATGGTTCGACCCCCCATGCCGCCCGTCTACTTTTTCGCGATCGATGTCTCGTACGCGGCCGTGTCATCCGGCATGCTAGCGTCCGTGTGCTCGTCCATTGCTGCGTGCCTAGACCGCCTGCCAGGGGATGAGCGGACCCTGGTGGGCTTCCTCACATACGACAGGTGTGTGCGTGGAAGCTGAGGCGGCTGAATGTTCTGGGAGTTGGGGGGGGGGGAGAAGGGGACCAGCTGTGCTGCCTTGAACAACAGGAGGCGTGGGAAGGGTGGGGGGGCCGCTCAGGGGCTAGCAGGGGCATGCCGCAAGGGGTGGGAGGTGGGGGAGCTGAGGGCTGGAGGTTCATTTTCATGGGAGCTGGGCGTTGCAGCATCGTGGAAGATGCTAGCTTGCATCTCAACTACACATGCAAGCAAGCATGCATGCATACCCGCCTGGACGCCCCTGTGCCTGACCCCTGCTGCTCCCGCCATTGTGGCCACGCCGCAGCACGCTGCACTTCTACAACCTCAAGTCATCGCTGAGTGCCCCCCAGATGATGGTCATTTCAGAGCTGGATGATCCCTTCGTGCCACTGCCTGATGACCTGCTCGTGAACCTGCGCGACTCACGGTACGCAAGCAGCTGCGAATGCACTGCGTGCATGCCTGGTGCATCATGAAATTCATGTTTGAGGGAATGTATAACATGCTATTGCATTGTCCCTCGCCCCTCCATTGTTTTGTTACCCCCAGCCCTGCACTCCGCCCCGCACTTCTTCAAGGAGGTCGTCAGGTCTGTGGGGCCCCCAACCCTCCCAGCCACCTTGATCCTTGGACCTGCATAAACCCCACCTACTATAGCTTCACCATCGCCAAACTCGCAACAACGCAACCCATAACCTTGCGATCCCGCGTGTGCAGCACGGTGGTGGACGCGCTGCTGTCCTCGCTGCCCGCCACGTTCGCGGGCTCAAGCGTGGTGGAGAGCGCGGCGGGCCCCGCGCTGCAGGCTGTGTTCCTCATCACGCAGCACATCGGCGGCAAGCTGCTCATGTTCCAGGCAGCGGTGCCCTCGTCGGGTGCGCGGGTGGTCACAGCAGGGGCTCGGGGCTTGTGGGGTGTAGAGGTTGGAGTGTGAGGACATCAGAGGCTTCAGGGCTTCAGGGCGTTGCGGCCTGCGCGCGCATGCAGTAGCTGCATGGGAAGCTGCGTCTGAGGCGGCAGAGCGTACTCAACCTACGCCCCTGTGGCTGCGCAAGTAGATTTGGAGTTGGTGCTCCTCTTTTTGTCGCCTCCTGGATCCCTGTTCTCACAACCCAGCCTTGGGTGCGCCCCCGCCTGCACCCGTATTTTGTTCATCACCCACGGGGCTTTCATGCACTTGCACCCACTGGTTAGTATTGACGATCCTCACCGACCAGCAGTAAGGTGTGCTTGAGCATTGTGCCCGCCTGTGCTGTCCTGCCCCCCCGCAGGTGTGGGCAAGACCAAGAGCCGTGAGAACCTAGCCGCGTATGGCACTGAGCGCGAGGGTGCCCTGCGCTCACCGGAGGACCCGTTCTTCAAGCGCTTTGCGGCCGAGTGCTCGCGCGTGCAGGTGCGGCGCGGGGTTGTGGTGTGGTGTGGGGGGGTTGGGGGACCACCCAGCCCAGGGGGCTGTGCGTATGCATACATGTTGTGTAGCCCTGGCCTGTAGCGCCTGACCCTGGACACCTATCATGGTGCACGCATGGCTGCCAGGAGACAGGATGCGTGCGTATCACACCTGCGTCCCAACTGCCCGCCACTGTTACCACCCGATCAACAACCAACCGCCATGCTGTGCGCGCTGTGCTGCTCGCAGCTGACTGTGGACATCTTTGCATTCTCCCTCGCGTACATGGACCTCGCATCATGGGCCGCCATCCCACGCTACACCTGTGGAGAGCTGTACCATTACCCAGGTGCGCCGGGTTTACCGCGCGTTACGCGCGCCTTCGCTTGTCCTAGCTAATCACCC
>BDCZ01000371.1:37340-52869 GCA_001662365.1 Chlamydomonas applanata | reverse complement strand
CCCCCCCCCCCCCCCCCGCCCTCCTTCCCCCTGGTCCCCAAGCACCTTCCGCAGGATGTCCACCATCTTCTCCTCACTCTCCTTGTTCTTGAACTCGGCGAACTGGTGCTCCAGGAACACTGCGCACCGGCCAATGGCCACAGGTTGAAACAAATGGATGACTGAGATATGGGGTGGCGCAGGCACCAGCAAGGGTTGAAGCCGAGCAGCCATGGGAACACAGCAGGAGTGGGAGCTGACAGGAAGGAGAGAAAGCCCCGGGATTGCGGTGGGGGAGTTGGGTTAGGTTTAAGGTGGGGTTTGGGTGGGGCCGCTCAGATTATTGCTGGTGGTGGTGGGAGCGTCGCAGGCAGAGAGCTAGACCAGCTCAGGCACCATCGGCATGCGCAGCAGGTGCTGGGGTTGCAGATCCAGCAGGCTGCAGGCGCTTGGGGCCGTGGTCAGTCTGAGGGCCGACTCTTAGCAGGCATATCAGACAAGGCACATCATACTTGGCAAAGCAGCTTGTGGCGGGAGCACACAGGATTGGGAGGGGTGGGTAGGGGCCCGCACGTTTATGCGTGTGCATTGTACTAGGCACCCAGCATGGCACGTGAATGCGTGCCTAAAGTCAGGACCAGTGCATGGGCACAGGACCAACAGCAACAGGCTGGCTTTGTAACTTTTCGTGGGTCGTTGCCTGTACTGCCTTGCACCCACCCAGACACAGCGCATCCTCCACCACCTGACCCTCAGGGTCCTTCAGGTTCTTCTTCAGCATGATGGCCTCGGTCTGCATCGCCAAGCAGCGAATGCAGGAACGATAGCTGACAAATGCTATTGTAATGCATTGGATAGTACATCCAGTACATTGCAGTAGCAATATGCATTTATTCTCACTATTAACGCACTGGATTCCAACAGAAGGCCATCTAGGAAAGGACAACAACACAGCATGCTCTGCAGCGGTATGGCATAGGTCTGCGCTACAGTGCAGTGTCGTGCCAGCTTCATAACATGTCACTCCCAGCCTCATACTGCTTGTACAGCCTCTGTACAGCCTCTGTACTGCTGGAACCTCGGGGCATGCAGGGACGCAAAGGTTGTGCTGGGGCCATGTGCCCAGTACAGCTGTACAGGCGTACAGGCCAGTAGATCTGTACTGCCAAGACAGGTGCACTGCGCACCTTTTTGATCGACTCCTTCGGGTACCCCTCCTCGCGCATAAAGCCTACGGGGGCAAGGCAGCAGTAGCAGCAGTAGCGGCAGTAGCGGCAGCAAGAAAAGCAAAAGCAAGTGGTGGGGGCAGCACAGCCAGGAACGGCGGCAGTAGCATGCGGGGTGCTGCACTGCACTGCACCCCGCGACCCCTGCGCCCAGGCGTGTGCACCTGCTACAGTCATACAGTTACGGCGAAACGGATGACCACTATGATAACCCCGTGAGCAAGCAGCACAAATAAATGACCCATCGCCCAGATGTGTCTGCGCACCTGCGACAGTGGTGGAGTGGAACTTTTTGAGGTCCTCACGCCACTTGAGGTACGCGGCACGGCCCTGAGTTGAGGGTGCAGAGTTGACAAGGTCACAAACCCAGGGGTCAGGGTACATAGTTTCAGGCTTGATGCGTCATGCATCAGCGCTAAGGGGTACCAGGGCATGGGCGTGCCAAGCCCTGCGCAGCCAGCCAGGTGCTGGCACATGTCACATGTACACGAGCCGGCACTGGCGCGAGCAAGGCACATGGTATGAGCCTATATCCACGCATGCGCCCCGCAAATGCTGGCAGCAGCTGTCTGCGCGCCCGTCTATCTGACTGTCTGCAGATCTCTTCAACTGTCTGTCTGTCTGTCCGTCTGTCTGTTGGTTTCTGCGTGCCTGTCTGTCTGCAAGCCGGCCTGCCTGCCACACCTCTGGGTATGAGCTGCGTGGGGATGTCCAGCGCGCGATGTGCTGCCCGCGCGCAGCGATGCGCACTTCATCGGTGTTAGGTGCCCTGGCACAACGGCAGCGAATCAAGTGCATGACATGTCAACTGGGAACAACTAGGAGCAATCGGTGAACAATTGCAAACAATTGAAGCTACGCAAACTAGGGTAGAAGCCAAGAACATGTAGCTGCAATAAATAACATCGAGGGTGAGTCATGATACAGGAGTGGCACAGCCAGTGCATCTGTGAAACGCCGTGTTACTATTTTTATTTATTTTATTTGCTTTTTTATTTTATTTATCACGGCCAGTGCAGCATGGCGCGATGCATGAGCGTGACCATCCGGGCCGAGTACCAGCTGAGCCAGTAGCAGTAAGTCATGATCCAAAAGTGCACTCCGCGTGCCAATCCACAGAATGACCCATATATGGCCAGTACGCCCAGTACGCTCAGAACGACCTGTACAACCATAGCTGTGAAGGCATAATATCCTCACCTGATCCCTGACCTGATCCTACAAAAATTAAAATTCACGATTACTTTAACACGTCCGCGAGGGCCCTGCCTAATGCTTGCCCTGTGACCGTGCACCAAACAAACCAGCAGCTGGGACCACACACCCCGCAGCCACGAGCTTGTCCACCCAAGCAGTCATCCATTTGGAGTATGCCAGCTCATAGCCAACCTCCTTGCCGTCTACCTGCATGCATGCCGCAATTGATTAAGTGCTGTGTCGCGTACTGCCGTGCCCCGAATACCCCACAACAGACACATGCCGAGATTGCAAAACATATAAATGCATGATGCACAGGTGCTCGTGCCTGCGCCACATGGTCAATGCACAGTCAACAGTGCATCACACGCACCATGATCTTGCGGGGATCCTGGCTGTTCATGGCATCAATCCTGTCGATCACACGCTGCAGCTGGCCTGATGCATGCACTGTCACCATGCGGAGCTTGCAAGGGGCCCGCATGGGCAGGCGCGCGACATGCCTGTAGATTCCAGCGATCGCAGAGCGCATGTGAGCAGTGGGGGCGATTAGCAGAGCGATCTTCCCAAAGGATCACTTGCGAAGAAAAGGTCACCTGGGCGAAGAACTGGTGGCTTTCAATCTAGAATGCATCTTATCTTACACTGCTGCGTGCCATGCAGTGCAGGACCATATTGAATTAGGGCTTGCCAGGGGTTTGAATCGTTGCTGATGTGGTGCTTAAAATTTGATGTGGGTGATTTTCCCTGCAGCAAATTACATCCCAGCTATTTATTGCATACTTATGGAGAGCAGCAGGTAAGGTGATACGCCACTTTGAGCATAGGCGGGCAGGAGCGGTGGTTGGTGGCTGCAAATGCACGCGCTGGCCGTAAACAGCTGGCTTTAGGGCCTGATGCAGTGGTTGGTGGATGGCTTTTGGTCGATCTCGCACCAGCTGTTACAGCAACATGCAAAGCCAAATGCTTCTACTACAAACCTGTGCGCAAAGGAGCATGCATACACACATACACCTTTGTACTCTACTGCAGGATAATGCAGGAGAGTCAAGCACAGGGGCAGGCAGCGACACTAGGTTCTAGCACTAGTGGCGCTGCACACATCGATGCCCCCAGCCAGCAGCACCCCTGCACAGCTGCTGTGAGCGCTGCTGTGCAACGTGAGACCCCCGCACACGCCACAGGATCGAGAAGCATCTGCGCAACCAGGACCAGGTGCTGAACGCAGTTGAGGCAAAGCAGCTTGCAGAGATCGAGGCATCGCTGCAGAGGGAGCTGCGCGCTTTTACAGCCATGCAGGCCGCGGCCCTTGCAGCACTTGATGAGCAGGAGAAGCAGCTGCTGAAAAATCTGACAAATTCGGCCCTGAGTCCTGAGGCTTTCAAGGACGCTGAGCAAGCAGCACGGGGCCAGATGGTGCAGGTGCGGCACCTGTTCAAGCCCATCCATCCTGAGCAACACCCTGAGCAACATACAGAGGACTGGTAATGGTTATCATCCCAGTTGCCCTGCCAGTTGCCACCATCGAATGATCATGCCCTCAGCCTTGCAAACCCTGCGCACAGCAACAGGTGCACCTCACAACCTGCATACCTTTGTGCAGGAGCGGCTGAAGATCACCTCTAAGTGCTCACTCCAAAGCCAGGTGGCACTCGAGGTTGCAGCATCCAGGTCAAGTGCTGTTGTCAGTGCTGCAGGGCTGGAGCGCTCACGCACCATGAGTGAGGTGCGGCCCTTGATAATAATAACACGGCGTGTCACAGATGTGTCTGCATGCCGGAGCCTGCGGCCCTTGATGCTGCATTTATAACGAGTGGCGAGTGCGCCACGTCAGGGTGATTACGTGATTACGCTGCGTAATGCAAACGGGCAAACTGAACCCTTCAGGCTTCAGCTCGGCCAGCCACCTGACATCACAGACCCAGGTCCAGGCATCCTACGCGGAGCTGCAAAGGGAGCAGCCAAGGCAACACCGCCTCTATATAGGCTGCTTGGTGCTACAGCCACAGCAGGGGTGGGGAGTGGGGTGAGCTGAGAGCAGCAATGGGAGCCAGCAAAGCAGGGGGAGGGCATGAGAGCAGGGAAGGGAGAAAGGCACAGGCATGCTTGTGGTTATGTGTTGGCGCAGCATGTGGGAATAAAAAGCGTCTGTGTGCCTGCTCCTGTGTGCACCACCGCCACAGGTGGCCAGGTGGGAGCGGCGCAAGGTCGTGGCTGCTGTTCAGCACAACAATGCTATGGGCGTCATTTCCACGGTGTGTCACACTTCCATGATATCATTAGTTTGGAATCTGACCGGCATTGTGCTGCGCGCAGTGTTCCCGGGTGCCTGAACCTGACAGCGCAGTGTGTGGTGGGCCATTGAGGATTAAAAAGGTTCAATGCATGGTGCAGCGTGCTGCTGGAGAGGCTTCACTGCTGCCGGTCAGTGTTACAATCATACCAGACCCCTGCCGCTGCTACAGCGGTGCATCTACTGTTGCGTCAAAAGAACAGCGGCACCCCAAGCCCCTAACTCAGCTGTCAGCCCAGCTGCCTGTAACCAGCTGCCTGAACAGCATCTACGTCCGTTACAGGTCATCTCGCCGTAGGTCCCCACTCTGTCAGTCATCTACAAGCTGAAGGGCTCGTAGGTGCCCGTGGCATTGGCCTTATCCACCGCAGACAGGATCTGTGGGAGCACACAGCAGTGGATGACAGCGCACAGGTCAGTATAACTAGAAGCTCAGAACGCAGAAGTACGGTCTAAAGTGTGAGCAAGCAACGTGCGGGCTCAAAACGCGGCGCACCCTGCACTTGAACTATGAAGCAGCTGCCCAGTGCTAACGCTTAGTGTCCCAGACCATGTGTGCGCGCACACCTTGCCAGGGATTGGCAGGCGCCAGCATGCAGAGCTATGCATAACCTGTGGAACACCTAGAATATACAGTAAATGCACACCTTGCCGTCAGTCTTCTTGCTCAGCAGCGCCTTGACCACCAGCTGCGCCACGTCAGCGCGAGTGATGTAGCCAGTGACCGTGGTGGACTCAGACAGCACACCTGCAGCCATTTTAGTGCAACAACAACGGCAGCAACAAGGGTGAGAATAGCAGTCGGTAATTATTTACCCAATACGACACCATACAAACTGCAAGGCGTGCCATAGATGTAGCAGCATGCCTGTGTTGACGGGGGATACGAGAATATCAGACCAGCCACTACTGCAGCAATAGCAGCAGCAGAAGCAGCGGTGGCAGTAGCAGCAACAGCAGCAGCATGCCGTCCTTACCGGTGCCGGTGGGTGCATCGTCCTTCAGGCCGCCGGGGCGCACGATCGTCCATGCCATCTTGTCCTGCGCCTGCAGGTACGCCTCGGCCTTGTCCTTCTCCACCAGCACTGGCTTCAGCACGTCGTACACCTGCGATTGGTTGGGCAGTTGGTTGGGCAGTTGGTTGGGTGCGGACGGTTGGTGGCATGATGGGTGGGGTGGGTGCCGGATGTTTGGGTGCTGTCAGTTGGTTGGTTGGTTGGTTGGTTGGTGGGTTGGGTGGGTTGGTGTCTTGTGCAACAAGGTTGCATCGATCCTCACAAGGACCACCCTGCGGCTGGATGTACTGGGGCACAGTACCGTGCATGGCTGGGGCTAGCTGCCCAGCTGGCGTCCCATTCATGCTGTCAACCTTCCCACCAATGCCATCTGTTGCTCTCGTTCTTCTCTGTGCTTGCCCCTGCTGCCCTGATCCAGCAGTCAACGGCACCACCTGAGGCTGACGTGCGTCGCATGGCTTCTGTCATCAAACGAAAGCAATCATCACACCCCACAAGAGATACACATGCCGCCCCCCTGCATGATCACCTGAGCACCAATCGCGTCCTTGGATGAGCCGCAGCCCAGGGAGGTGACCAGCACAAACTTCTTCACACCCTTCTTCATCGCGGCGTTGATGATGTTGATGTTGCCCTGTGTGTGTCCGCATCGAATACATTTGCATACCCAGATCTGAGTCGTACGGTTCAGTGTTATCATATACACTGGTGTAACGGATAAACTTGGGTGGGACGGGCGTCTCGCTGGCCCGTACAACACGAGCGTGCACAATATGCACAGCACACAGCAAGGCACAGCCGCACTTTACCAGCTACTGCAGTTGCTAATCAACACAGCTTGTCTGTTTCTCAGCTCTTTATGCTTAATGCCATGAGAAGGACAGTTGCTGTGTACCTCGGAGTCGACCTTGGGGTCCTTGGTGGTGCCGCCCAACGTGCACACCACGGCATCCACATCCTCGATGGCTGCAGAATGAAAGGGAAGGTCATGGGGAAGGATGTGAGCATGCGTGTGCCCACGACAGCCATCGCAGCGCATATGCAAGCCAGTGGGCGGGTTGTTTGCCAGCAAGGCAGTGCATAAGCATAAACAACGGCAGCCAACGTGCCATGCTACATACCATCAGAGCCCCCAGGCTTCAACCCTGCACGCCTTCCTCCCCCACACTTTTACATGTCTACAAGCACCCCCTGTTGATGCCCTGAAGAGCTTACTATAATGAACGCTACTGGACTTCACTGAAGCACCCACTGGAAAAGACCTTCTCCACCTCAGCTACGTTCAGGGCATCACCCTTGGCCACAATGGCCATCATGCCCTCGATCTCCTTGCGCCGCACGTCCGTGCGCTGCAGCTGCCACACCCATGAGCCCATGTTCTTGAGGCGGCGGGTGACCTGGAGCGCCACGCCGCCACCCCCCGCCACGACGATGGAGGCATTGTCTGGGTCCAGGTCGTATGCGGGGGCGGCCTGGTGGTTGGGGCGGTTGAGTTGGTTGGTTGGGCTGTTGGTTGAGGTGGTTGGTCAGTTGGTGGGCATGTTGCCATTGGGTGAACAGCGCCAGGTCAGTGTAGGAATGCAACACATGGTGGTTTGCAATGTCGTGCTGCGTGCGTGCAGCCTGCAAACCCACTTGAGGTCGGGGCCTTTGCCACCACACATGCTGCATGACAAGGTGGCCAGCATAGATGCGACACACTGCAAGGCAGGTATGACTTGATCACTGATGCATGTGCCTCATGCAGGACGCACCTTGGCCTGAGTGGGGGAGGCCGTGGCAGCCGCGCGCACCCTACGACAGCAGCCAGCAAGAATCCAGCAACTTCAAGAGCCCGGTCAAGGCTGGGAGTGCCATGCGTGCTCAATGCTGGCTCTCTGCTGCATGTGCTGAGCCTCGCTGTGCACACGCATGCTGGGAGGGGATCCATGCAGCAAAGATATCAGACCCCCGCGTGTGTACGCTGCCGATGCATGATATTGCCAAGAGGTCGTAGGGCAGTCTGCGTGCTGTATGCGATCTGCAGCGTTCCGCGTTCAATGCAGATCCGGGCCCCACCTGTGGAGAGCGGGACGGCTGGCAAATGCCGGCACACGGGCCGCAGCTGCAGGGCATCATGATGGGACCAATCCGTGTTAATGCCGGGCACGGATCCAACAAGATGAACCTTTACCCAACACCCACCCGTGCGGTTCTGGAGCAGAGAAGACTGCATCTTTGTATGGCTAGTGCAACAATGTGGCCCAGAGGTGTTCCGGCCGAGCGGATCTACGTGCCCAAATAAAAGGGTGATGAGAGAGTGCAAACAAAGGTTGAGCGTTCAGCACGTTGATTTAGACAGAGCTGCTCGTGACATACTGCAGCATCTCCAGTGGCTGCGTATTGACCCCGCCAAGGGAAGCGGAGTTAACCTAGAGCCAGAGAGTACTTCTGAGCATATCAACCATGCCAGTATAAATTCGGACGTCCATCGTGCTCCGACGGCTCAAAGCACTCGGCACACCAAGAGCCCTAGCGACCTACACACAGCATAATCGCGATGTCTAAGCAACATGACTCCCGGCCATCATTTGGGAACTCTGAAGCAAACATTGGCGGGTGCGCAGGTCTGGTTAAAGACGCGACGGAGGCGGTGCCTCCATTGTATTGTCTCCGCAACACATACATTTCAGGAGGCAGGGCTGGAAACATGCTGATGCTGCCATCGACTTGGCGCAGGGCGCATCTCATCCTGAGCGACTATGTCAGCTTCCACAAGCGCGTGTCGGGCGCAGGGCCCACGGTGAGCGTGCGCATAGGACATAGAGGGAAGAGCATGGCCCACCTTGGACACAACCGTGCTTGCATGGGCTGAATGCAGAGTCTGCATGGTTCATGCTCACAACTACACCATGCAACCTGCGGTGCGCACATGTACATCCACACACAGCGCGAAATCCTGTTGACCAGGAAGCAGGCGCCACACACCCTGGCCCAAAGGCTCAGCCACAACCGTGCCGTTCGCCGGGCAGCGGTCGACACGACAGCGCTGAACCACGTGAATCAAGTGTACCACCTGAATAGGCGCATAGAGGTGGGTGTGCCTGCTGTGCTGGCTTATGTGAGCACTGTGCCGGCTTATGTGAGCACGAGACTCAACTCCTCATGGGCAGGGGCCAGTCTCTTGTCACTTCTCTTGTCACTGCTTATTAGTCAAGGCCTGAAGCACAAGTCGTGCGGCCCCTCGAGAATACGCATCACAGGCCAACAGACTTTTGCATGCGTTGCTTCAACCACAGCCACTTGCACATACGGGCGCAATGCATAATGTCCTTGCTGAATGCCGGGGAAATGCCTTCCTTCAAGCGCCCCCACTTGAACCTCAACTCCGGACCGTGCATACCACGCCACACCACCCTCGTTGCTGCCCCATCGCTCGTGCTCCCCATCCAACTTGATGCATCACAGGACATGTACACAGCCACTGAGCGGCGCAAGAACCCCCATGATGCCACCATGTACCCCTCCGTCCAGTCCCGCCCCGCCTCAGCCCGCCCCGGCCTGCACACCCAACTCGTGGAGCCCTGGGCAGCAGGCATTGGCTATGGCAGCACTGCACTCTCCCCGGGGGTGGGTCCACAGCCGCCCACGGGGCCGGTACGCCCGGGTACAGCACCCGCTCGGCGCGGCCGCCGCCGCAGCGGAGACCACTACCAGGTGCATTATGTACAAATAATAATAACACGGCGTGTCACAGATGTGTCTGCGTGCCGGAGCCTGACAGTCGTTATCTAAAAACCATCACTAGAGGACCAAGCCAGCCTGAAATACCTGAGATACCATTATGTACTGTACTGCGCATAATGTACTGGATAGTTGCGGATGGTTGCTGCCGTCAGCGTTGTCGTACGTACTTTTTGTAGATGGCCTGGTGGATGGCTTTGCTCCATGATGAAGCATAGCAGGCCAGATGTGAGGTTTAGGTGCCATATGGTGACAAAAAGCAGAGGTGAAGCTGGACCGTCCATGTGCGTACAGCATGTGCGGTGGGGTGGGGCCACTTGTAGCGTCGCGGCGTGCCCCACATGGTCAAGTGCTCCGCCAGGGCTTCCCAGCGTGCACGCCGTCTGCCTGGCCAAGGCACACCAGCTGCAGCCAGTGCTTGCGTGTGCCATGGCCACCACACACTGCAATATGCTGTGCTAGCAGATATTGTGTGCCTTGTTTGAATTCTGCCCAGGTGCCTGTTTTCCTGGGCTGGTGCCGGTACTCATGTGCGCCATGGCCACTGCATCCCATGTAGGGGTGGAGCCTGACGCCCTCACTTCGTCACACCTTCCCCGCGGACGACTTCCCTGTTACACGCATGTGAGTGCCACCCACTCAAATCGCCCATGACAGTTGATGGCTGCCCTGCCATTTTTGATGCCACCACAACCCAGGGCCAACACTTATGGTATAGATGCAGGATCTGTAAGCAAACCATGCATCCATGCAACTTTAATTTTGACGCACAGGCCTACCTGGTGCCTGCTACAACACTGCCGCAGCGTTGCATGCCCCCACCGGCCCCCCCCCCATCGTTTGTACTGCCCGTACTGCGCACATCGCTTGTACTGCTCACACCACACGTACTGGTTGTCTGCTTGTACTGCTCAACCGCAGGTTTGGCAGCTCGCGGCCAGCCACCGACTATGCGGTGTACAAGAACGCGATCATAGCAGAGGTGGTTGGTTCAAGGCTGTACCGCGAGCCTGACCTGCGGCGCCTGTTCAAGACATACCTCAAGCTCGCGCCCCTGCATGACAAGCAGGTGTGTGGTTGAGGCTTGAGGGGAGGGGATGGGGCGGGGGTGGGATATATCAGGTGACTTGCAACGTGTAGTGATGTAGAGATGCCGGGTGCAGGAGGGTCGACATGCGGATTGGGTGGGATACATGCATGCATCTGATCTGCTGCTCCATCAGGCCCACATGTGGGTCTATGACTGGATGTCCCACACGATTGCCTGTGTGGAGGATGCTGGCTTTTGAACTGCTGCCAGGCTCTGGCATGCAGAGCAGCCAATTGGACCTTCGTCTTATCACAACTGTTTTAGTCAGTGTTTTTGTTAAGTTCTTAAAAACGCTGTGGGTGTGGCTGCAGGTGGTTGAGCAGGTGGTGGCTGATCTCAAAGTGGAGCTGGACGTGCAGTGATGCTTCTTTCCCAATTCCAGGATTCTTGCACTGATTCTTGCATGTGCAATTCATGACACCGTAGCTTCGTTATCTGGTCTGGAGTTGTGCTGGTTGCCTTCGACCTTGAGTCTGGCAGGTCTGTGCAGAAGGGCAGAGCAGGAGGGCGGTGTGCATTGCCTCGGCTGGCATGCCGCTTGCCTGGTCAAACACGCACAGATCCCATGCCATTCTCCCAGGGCTGTGCAACCGTTGCTGGCTGTTCCGGCCACATGTCTGAGGTTGGGCCTCAGACTGGCTTCAAGCAGTTTACACTGGCGATTTGACCAGTCCGCATGCAATGCCATGCGTCTCTGCTCCATTGTATGTCAGTTTCAATTGACCATGATGCCATGCTGTTACTCAACCCCTCACACAAACTGCTCCATGACCCAACCACAGCCCATTGGCAGCAGCACAGCTGCAGCAGCCAGAAGCAGGCATGCTCATATGAGTGATGCAGGTCTTATCCAGCCCTGTAGCACAGCCTCCATCCTGCCTGTAGCCCTGAGCATGCCGCTGCTGCAGAAACCGTGTTCCCACATGCCTCTGGACCTCCAGCTGTGCCGCCTTGTACTGCCTGTACCGCTCCTACCACCTGTACTACCCGTACCGCCTCTACCGCCTGTAGCGGTTGCGCTTAAAGTTGAAGAAGAGGTGCAAGATGCCGCGCTCAAAGGAGCAGCGGAAGCCGTGCTTGCGTGCGTAGTTCCACTCCTTGCGCACGATCCGGAACGCGATGTCCTCATAGGGGGGGCCAGCCTGTAGGTGGGTTTCATATAAACCTGGTTTGTATTGCGCGGCAGTGTGCAGTAGTGCAGTAAGGTCGAGGATTCGGCAAGCAGGAACACCGATTGATAAGCCACAGACAGCAGGGCCATGCAGGATCATGCACTGCAGCCCCTCTACAACCCCCTTCCAAAAAAGAACCATGTTGGAGGCACAAAAGGGTGATAGACCAGGGATAGACATACATGATGCAGCAGATGATGCACATAACCCTGCGCGTCACCGCTGCATCACGAATGTCTACGGAGGTCCTCCGAGTCATTGGTTCAAAGCAACCGAAAGCAACAAGGAAGATCCAAGACGATCCACCGGACGAGCACTCACAATGAAGCGGATGATGCATGTGGAGTTGTCTGTGGAGGCGGGGTCCGGCTCCAGTACATACTGTGGCGCCTTACTCTTGTCGATGAGGTCATGGTACAGGATGTTGAACTTGTAACCCTGCACCACCTTGGGCGGCGGGTTGTCATAGTCGTAGTGCGTCTGGTTGTACTTTGACCACTCGTAGCCTGCAGTCGGACGTGTGGTTGCGTGCGCATGCGTGCGTGAGCGTACCCGTGCGTGTGCGGTGTGTGTGTGTGTGTTGGTTACATCGTACGCCCATCATGGCGCATAGATGCCTGCCGCGAGACAGGATTAGCAACATTCGTTATAGGCTTGCAGCTTCAAAAACTGTTTGTTGATGGTTAATGGCCATTGCGGCCGTGCGGCTTGTGTCCATCTCAATCAGCATGTCAGCCAGCCTGTTCCAGGCTCTCCTGTCGTTACCGCGATTCATGAATTTGAGCATGTCTGCATCACTCCATTCCTGAGCTGGGGGCAACCCCTCAAACAGATCACTGTACCATGCGCGCACCCCAGCATACGATTCACACTGCATCAGGTGCAGCTCATCCTCCCGCGTGTTCATGGTGCAGCATGGACGTACGCGTTCATTGCGCGGCACTCGCCAACCCCGCCGCATACATTCAATGTTCAGGTTATGAGATCCCATGCGTGTGTGTGTGAAGATTTCGCTGTTGGCATCGCTTGGGGGCTCAGGGGTGTGGGGAGGAGTTGGGGAAGGGGCGTGGGCATTGCCAGGGCATGCGATGGGCAGTTGATCGATGACAGCCAAGGAAGAGGCAATCAAAACAATGCAAGCTTCAGGCGTTGGCCCTGGTCTGCAGATCCCTCGGCAACCCTCATAGCCGCACCTGTGTGGACGCGGTTGAAGTACTTAGGCCTGCGTGGCTTGTACTTATCATGCCACCAGTACACCTGTGACCAAAGGAATGGCACAACAGGCGGCTCAGCATCCCAAGTGCGTTGACCCCAACGCAACTCATGTGAAAATGTTGTGAGACAGACCCAACACAGTGCTCCAGTGCTGGCAGCATCCCTCCCCTGTCATGTGCCCCAGCTGGATGCTTTTGTGGCCTTCATAACACCGCAACCTGAACGGTACTTGCGTAACCTTGATCGGTATGAGGTATATGACATCCCCATACTTGATAACACAGCCACACCAGTGAGCCAGGCCGCACCTGAGCCTCCAGCGGCACCTCGCCCCCAAAGTCACGGTCCGCCGCATCCCCTCCCATCGCCTTGAGGCTGGCGGCCTTAAACGCGGCCAAGCTCTCCTCACTGCCCACGTCACCGGCCGCGGGCGCGATGCCCGCGCGGTACCCGCCCTCCGCGTCCTGTTTAGGATCAGGGTGGGTGAGCGTTTAGGATCAGTGTAGGCAAGCGCTTAGGTTGGGTACATAGGTGTTTTCATGGGCAGGGTGGGTGGGTGGACTTTTGGGGCGCAGGTCGACAGCTGCAAGTTTCACTGCAGCTACTGCCATGACTTACTGCAGCTCTACTGAAGTACACACACACCATGCAGCCCATGCAGTCCATGCAGCCCATGCGCACCATGGCCCCCAGGTTGCGCATCATTGGGTGCATGCCCACGCGGCCCGAGTCGCGCAGCAGCGAGCGCACAGTGCGGTCGTCGTTGGACGGCCCTGCTTGGTCCAGCCTTGCACGCGCCGCACGGAACCGCGCACTCGTCTGCAGCTTGATCTGCTGCCGCAGCAGCTCTAGCTGCTTGTAGTCATCCTCCTCATGAATCACATCCTCCCCTGCGATCTTGGCTGGATCCACCCGGGGCGGTGACATGGAGCCATCTGCAATGATCTCCTCCGGTAGCTCCTCCACTTCACCACCCACTCGCCGGACCGCGTCCGCTGCCGCCTCCTGCCCCCGCCGCGGCCGCCGCCGCCCAATGCCAGGCACCTCCTGGGGGAACACTACCACCGCAGGCGCTGGGCCCATGCCGGCCGCGGCGCCACCTGGCGCCCCCGCAGCACCCGTGACCGCCCCACCCGCCTCGCTGGCGTCGCCGGCGCCTTCCCCAGCGGCGCGCGGCCCCGCCCCGCCCTCCGCCCCACCCGCCTCCTCTGCCTCCTTTTCGGGGTCTGACCCATAGTCCAGCTCCAGGTCTATCTCCTCTGGATTCTTCGCCGCTGCTGCCGCCGCCGCCGCACCACCCGCTGCCCCGTCGCCCGCCACCCCGGCCGCACGCACCACACCCCGCTCCTCCTTGGCCCACCCCATGGCCCGTTCCACAGCAGACCCCACAGCTGGGGGCTTGGGCGCACGGCCTTTGCCCCCCGCCCCGCCCTGGCCTCCCTCCTCTGAGCCCTCCTCGCTGCTGGTCCCCTCCTCGTCCTCGTCCTCTGACAGGCCCATGTCTTCTGCTGCCTCAGCGGCCTCCTGTGCCAGCTTCTGAAGTGTTGCCGCCACGATGCGCGACTGGATCTCGCGCACGTGTGCCTTGGCCTGTATCGCGGGTGATCGATGGCCACCAAGGCACGTGTTCAAGGTGCCCTGCCGCTGGAGCAACAATACATGGAGGAGGGCAGCACATCCAACCTCCTGCAAGTGGTATGTTCTTAGGGGCCACTTCACAGATGAACAGGCGATGGAGATACGGTGTAAACCTGCAACTTCAGAAGCTGCACCCAAAGGCATGATACCAGGCAGCTAAGGAACAGAGCCCCCCTGAGCACTGCATATATATATATATATATATATATATATATATATATATATATATATATATATATATTTCTATATACATATAGTATATATATATGTACATATATCCTCGCACCTTATGAACCTTGAGCCGCTTCAGCACCACCTCCCAGTACTCTGGGTCTCCTGAACCACTTGCCAGCGCCGCGCTCACCTCGCCCTCCATGCGCACCAGCTCGCCATGCGTCTGGCCTGCGCACGACAAACCCAGGCAGGGTGGTAGGCGGGGGTTGCAGGGGGCCACAGGGTGAGGAAACCAGGGCTCGTAGGAAAGGACGAGGTGTGCGCGGGGCGGCGTGTGTTGTGTATGGTGGCCCCCACCAACGACTAGTTCTGGACAAGAGCTTGTGCACAGGCATGGTCCCAAGCCACAGACAGATAAGCTGCTTTTGTGCGCCATCCTGGGAATACTACTGCAGCAGGCAGATAGCACGCTTGTTGCCAATTGCCAACCAAACGACCAACCAGCCAACCATGAGCATTGCCTGATGCTTGCTGTCTGATACCCTGTGCTGCCCTGCCGCTGGCTACCCGAGTACATCAGCAATATCATTCTTCCAACCATTTCTCCAACCATTCTTCCAACCATTGCTCTGACATCTTAGCAGCCACCCACCCATGAGCATCGCCTCAATCTCCGCCTCCACGTCCGCGTGTAGCCGCTGCTCCGCTGCAGCTGCAGCCGCAGCGACAGCCGCCGCAGCCTCCGCACCCCCGCGCAAGTGCGCGCGGTCAACCTGCACACCACAACATACACCCCTCCAGCTCAG
>BDCZ01000371.1:9739-36548 GCA_001662365.1 Chlamydomonas applanata | reverse complement strand
CCCCCCCCCCCCCCCAACACACACACACACCCGCCCCACACATCCGCCTGCACCAACCAGCAGCCCCCCCCTGACACCCACAGTATGAGTCCATCCATGTGTGAGCCCTGCGCATTCAAGCAATCGGCAGCACCCAGCTGCTGCTGCCGCCGCCGCTGCAACGAAGACGTGCGCGTGCACCCAGGCGCACCTCGTCACGCTTGCGTGCCTCGGCCAGCTCCACGTCTGCCACCTGCAGCAGCGCCTTCCAGAACTCGGCGTGCATCGGCTCGTACTTGTCGTACTCCTGAGCACGCACGCAGCCAAGTTGATATGCTCCTGCTTGATATATAACATACATACTCATATAACAAACGTGCTATATAACATACGTGCTCATATAACAAATGTGCTCCTTGTTGTTACGATGCAATACGTTGAGCTGGCCTTGGGTGTAGCTGTGTAACATGACCAAAGGTGAGCCATCGTCCTGACATGCGCGGGCAGCCACTACGGTATGTGCGGCCACCGTATGTGCTGCACAGTGGGTATGCAGGCTCTGCGGGACCTTGCCTTGAACAGCCCCCCGGTCACCCCCTTTCGTCGTACAGTGCTGCCTAAGTGCCTATGCCTGCCGGCGGCCACAGCAGCACATGCCAGCATTGTACCGCCAATCTCGGCATCATACCGCTCATGCCATGATTGCACCCCACGACACACTCACGCACAGAACTGCACACCCTGGCCACAAAGCAGGAACACGAAGAGATCCCGAAAAAGCCCAGGAAACATTTGTTCAAACAACACACCGCGTACTCGTGGATGTCGTGATGCAGCGCCTCGGCATCATCCAGCTGCAGCCCGTCAAAGTAGGTCCAGGGCTCCTTGAGGTCCAGGTCAGCGGGCTCACCCAGCCGCAGCCCCGCGTGCAGGTTGCGCGCGATGAGGTCGCTCGCGTGGGGCCGGCCCTCACGTAGCCGCCGCTCCGCCTTGTTCTGTGGATGCAATGCATGTGGATGTGGGGGTCCAGGGCGGTTTCAGGGATGATAAGGGTCCAACGATCAGCGGTGGAGGGACCAGCGCCGGCGCACTCATCAGCCATGTGAAGCGTCTCGCCCTCTGCCTGTACAGCTGCCTGTACAGCTGCCTGTACTGCTGCTTGTACCTTCAATACAAACATCGGCATACGCCTGCTCAGCCAAGACCCACACCCCTGCATCCCTCATGCTGGAGACAAGCCGCCATATCCCATGCCTGGTGAGCTGTCCTCCAGTCATACCCCATGCTGGTGGTGCTGCAAGAGCCCCCCATGCCCATGCAAAAAAGCGGACACGGCGGAAAGACTGGTGGATAGCGCCTGGGCATGGTAGGAATGGCCTCCCAGGTGCCCCAGAGCAACCACACAAGCTGCTCTGGGCAGGCACATGTTCCACATGTTCCACATGCATGTGCTGCCTCAACGCACCAGCAGGGCATTGAGGTAGAACTCCTCCTCCTTGGCCTCACTCTCCATCGCCTCCTGGGCCGCGCGCATGCGCTGCACCAGGCTCTGCGCGGTGGGCACGAGCACACAGCAAGCCACATGCAAGTTGGTTGCAAGCCGAAGGCACAGGATGTGCCAGTGGATGGGACAGCTGTTCGCCGTGCGACCCAGAACTGGTGCTCCCAGCCCCAGCCCCCCAAGGCTGCCCTCGGTTCATGCTGCTGCTGCTGCCGATGTGCACGCTCCCCGTCATGCTAATGCGTCCAGCAATGCAAAGGCATCAACGGTTGACGCTTGCTCAGATAGATCAGATAGATCCCCAGATCCCAGAGCCAGCACATGGGGGAGTGGCTCGATACGAGTGATAGTGGATGGAGGACAAGAAACAACACAACATAACAGCTGGCATAACAGGACAGGGCGAAACCAGGCAGTGCAGAGCAGCACACAGCAGGACTGAGAGCCAGTACAAAAATCAGAGCAGGACAAGCACAACTGCGCACCAGCTCCTCCTCCCGCCGTGCCTTCTCTGCTTCTCGCTCCGCCTGGCGCTTGCGCACCTTTTCCAGCTCATCCTGTAGTTGGGCCATTTGATGGACCAGTGTGCCCATCGCCATGTGTGATGTTGTGTGCGTGTGTGCGTGGCGTGGCCAGCATGCAGTGGGCCAGGCACATGCACACCAGCACGCATGCGGCACACTGGCAGCGCGCGCATGGTTCCTGCGATGCTCATGCAACAATGCATGGCACGTGTAGGGCTTCCAAAACCCACCAGCCGCTCCTGCTGACGGTTCTTGTCAGAGAAGATGCTGATCTCCTTCAGCTTCTTGCCCTCCCCTAGCTCCTTCTCGACTTTCTTCGCCCACACAAAGGGCTGGTCAGCACCCCCGGCCCCGCCAGACCGCTGCAAATGCGCCACGACCTTCTGGGCCTGCACTTAGCAATGGATTGCGTGCTGTTTAGCACGATGACAGGCCCAAGATCAACTCCGGTGTCTACATCAAACAGAAGGCATACCAGCTTCTCGCTCTTTTGGCGCTTGCGGTCATGATCGGAGTCGGAGTCAGAACTGGAAGAGCTGGAAGAGCTATCACGTCGTCGACGCTTGTCCTTGCTGCTTTTCTTGTCCTTCTTATCTTTCTTGCTTTTCTCTTTCTTGTCCTTCTTGCTTTTCCCCATTTCGTGCCTTCTCTGCTCTACACTATGATCTGGTCCCCATCATCACATTCAGTGGCAGTCACGGTTGCTGTGGAGGCGGCCCAAATCAGAGCGAGCTGGTCCAACCCTCCTGGTCGTTGGCCGGTGGTGGTTGGCAAGAATTATCAATATCATTGTTTTGAAAGTGGCATGTTTTGGATGTAAGCCTTAAAGGCGCGCAAAGACAGAGGAGTTTGTAATTCTGCGTACCAAGCTGCTGTATCCTACTACTGTTGTGGGGCACATGAGGCCTCCTGCGCCCAGTTTAGCCTGATATAGCTAGAACTCAGGCGCTGGGAGGCGGCCCTAGTTAGCAATCGGCCGCAGCAGACATGGTGGGTAAGATACTCTCATGGCGCTTCTAGGCTCGTGCCTCTCAATTAGCTCATGTTATCCCTGATCGCGAGGCCCTGATCCACCTGCCTGCAGTCTCGGATATTGGCTCAAGTGCTGGTGGCAGGAGCAACAGTCGTGTTCCGAGCCGCCACACAGGCTTGGGGCCAGGCACTAGCCAGTAAGTGCAGCGCATCACCCCTCTGGCAGCATCGGGCTGTGGGTTTGGGTGGAGCTGCCTGGTACATGGTGCATGCATGCGCATAATGGCATGTCACATACCATGTGCTGGGGTGGTGGGCATGCAGCGCAGCACCTGCCCCCACATGGCCCTCTTGCCACATCACCAGCCCTGTGCCCCCACAGGCCCTCGCCACTCCCCTGCCTGCACCCTGCGCCAGCCTTATCAGCATGCCTCAGCATGTCTGGCCACGCTCTTGAGTGTGCTGCGACCCTCTTGCTTGATCCCTGCCCCCCGCAGATGCTCAGAAGTCAGGCGTGGCTCAGGAGGCCGTCAAGAATGCAACCAATGCAGCTGGCAAGGTTGTATCTGGCATGAGTGTACAGGAGGCTCAGATGATCCTAGGAGTGGAGCAGGCCGCCCCATGGGGCGAGGTAGTCAAACGCTTCAAGCACTTGTTTGATGTCAACGAGAAGCACGGCTCCTTCTACCTACAATCAAAGGTGTACCGCGCGAAGGAGCGGCTGGAGCAGGTGGGGCAGTGCGGCAGTACGAATGCGGCGCTGTACAGTAGTACAAATCATCGGCCTATGGTGTCGGGGGTTTGGTTAAGGGTTCAGGATGCACCCAATCGCTGTGCTGCTCCCGCTGTGTGGCTGCAGCAGTGCCACATCATATGCCAGAACGCATGACATCACATTTTGTGTTCCATACTGCGTACAGATTGCCACACACGCACATGAAATCCCCGATGATGACAACCACAGTCACACACACAAAACACCAATGACGCCTGATTACCTATTCTGCAAGTATGAGGGGCAGCTGTGTCAAGGACACACATCACACATGAAGACATGATGCACACATCGCATGCCGCTTCTGCATGCCAGGAATCCTTCCGACGCACCTGGCTTTGTTACAGCTGCGTGGTGTGACAAACTTTACGTGACCTGGTGTGGAGAGGTACGCTATGTGTATTCAATGGTTTCAATCTGAATGCCGCTGTGCGTTGCAGGAGTACGAGGCTGAGGGGAAGAAGACCCCTGAGGAGGAGCCAGCTCAGGGAGCACAGGCATCCCAGCAGCAGCAACAGCAGCAGCAGTAGGCTGCTCATACGACAGAGACGAGTGGCAAGTGCACTTGACAGTCTTCTTGGCTGGGCAGGGGTGTGTGTGACATGCACCGTGTGGATGGCTGGGTAGGCGTGTGTGATGAAAGCACATAGCTGGGCGCTTGGCATGGCGGGCGCTTGGCATGCTGAGAATGCATTTGCATGCTGCCGGGGGACTGCAGGGTGGCCGAAGGGCGGCCTCATTCTTTGGTGGCTGGGAGGTGGTTAGAGGGCTCGTGAAGAGCAGTACATGCACGTGCCACCTGCCCATGCACCCTTGGCATGGATCGTGTTGGTTGGATCTTGTATGTGTGAGATCATGGAGCAATTTGTTCATGGTATTGACAGCTTCAATACCAACAGTTCACATAAGTGTTTTGATTTGTGCACAATGCTGAGTGGTAGGAGAGGTGCATGCAGTACGAGAAGGCTACCGCTGGGTTCTGTGTTTGACATGAGCTTTGAACTCTGCAGCAGTGGTAAGCAACACTGTTACATGAGGCATGTATTTGCCAGACCATTCCTCAGCCCTTGCCTGTGGGTGCCAGCCAGCTCGCACGTAAAGGTGTCAACCCAGGGCCACCACCTGGCAGTGCGTAGGCTCAAGAAACCACTGAAGGTCGAAGCTGTGCCACAGCCGATAAGCCACATGAACAAGCCATACACTGCTCCCACACACCAGCCCCATGTATGGCCTCATTCCAGGCCCTGCTCCACCAGCTTCCTTCCTCCTCAACACCACTGTCAGTTTTCAGCTGGGCACCCGTATCACAGTGCCTGGGACCGGCTGTTCCCTACCTTGCCATCGTGCCGCGCACCTCTGCTTCATGCACACCCAGCTGCACAGCCGTTGCATGACGTCGCCGCTAACACTGAGACAGCCCACCTTCAACCCAGCCATCACTTGCAAGTGCTGCCGGTGACCCCACTCGATTCAACCGCCACACTCAAGATCAACGCTATAGACACACTGATGCTGGTGCTGTTGGTCTGCGGGGAGCGGAGGCCTTGACTGAACATATCATAGCACTCCCTCCTATCTCTGAACTCTTAGATTTGACGTGACCCCCTTATTTACGAGACGATCCCCTGGTCTGTACAGGTCTCGCCGCCTATTGGTCATGGGGGTCGGCATTGCCAGCGCGCATGGCGCTTGCTCGCATGTACGAGCCCGCTCCTCCCCGGCCCAGGGACCGTGAATAGGACCCGGACATGATGGTGTGGGATGCCTTGAAGGATGAGGGGTGCATGTCCATGGGCACGGATGGTGTGAGGGCTGCGGGGCGCACCGGAATGGCGGCCGCGCCGACTGCGTGGCGGGTGCAGTACAGGGGGCAGTAAGCAGGAGGCCGTCAATCAGTCAGGCAATTAGACAGGCAGTCAGGCAAGGAGGGGTGTCGGTGTGTGGGGCGGGGATGCAGGCAGGGAGGGAGAGGCAGGAAGGGAGGAGTGACCATGTGAGGCCTGCGCCTCTGCGCCTCTGTGCCTGTGCCTCATGGTACCATGCACGGGGAGAGGCATGCACCATGGCGCAGCCCCACAGGCATTCGGCACCACCCTCCAACAGCACGCCTGGCTGCATACCGCCCCCCAGCGATCGGACGCAAAGCAAGCACAACAACGCTGACAAGTCACGGCAAGAGATGTGCGCGCAGCCGAGCCTGCGCACCAGGCGTGTAGGTCGTCGCCTCAGGGGCGGCCGCACCCACGGGCTCCTGAGCCGCTGCCACCGCCGCAGCCTCGGCCATCTCCTGCCGCACGCCCTCCTCATCACCGCGGCCGTACACCAGCGTGCCAGTCACCAGCACCACGAACCCGGCGGCCTGGGCAGGCAACAAGGGTCCAGGGTTCAGGGTAGAAAAGTTCAGAAGTTTAGGCAATTACTTGGTTGCCACCACCGACACCGCCACTACCTCGAACTTCACCTAGAGCCCCAGATGCATCAGCAGTACACACAAGCCCAGGGGCATACCTGCAGCTACAAATACGCACACTACTAATGCACGTCAGCTTGCTACCAACCAACAAGCACATCAACCACCTAACCAACCAGCCAACCAACCAACCGTCCGGTGCATGCTGAGGAAGATCACACCTGCAGCCACGAATACACGCTCCAGCTCTCTCCCAGCTTGCCCATGCCTAAGGGTGTGTAGAAGAGCAGCAGGTCCACGAGCCACACAAACAGCGTGCGCATCGTCTCCAGTACCGTCCTGTAAAAGCGGTACAGGATACCAAAGTACAGCTATTCAGTGCGGCATCTCTGGCACTTCTTCATGCCCATGGCACCGCCCTGAGCCAGATTGCGAGCGCAGGCACGACCTAGGAAAACGGCGAGTGTTTGCATCTCATGTCATGTTCTGGGCCCACAACAGCTGGAGATGCGGCACTTCACACTTTGGTCCACTGGAACATGCGCATACACGCAGCTGACACGTGACAGTGCTGTCTCAAAATGACAGAAATCGCTACACGGTAGTATTGACACAAGAGGTGGGGGCCGAGGAGGTATGATGAAACACGGAGGTAGGGGCCGCGCGCACCTGAACACAGCGCCCAGGTGGCCAGTCACCAGCATGCCGCTCACGTTGTACATGAGCAGCGCAGCCATGTCAACGGCCAGCACTACTTGAAGCGCGGTGGAGTTCCGGATCATCTGTGGGGCACTCAGGCGGCACAGAGCAGGCAGGTGGGTGAAAGGGTCAAAGTGCGCGCAGGACACCGCCCCTCATCCCCCATCAAAGCTCCCACAATCTCACTGCACAGCCCCTTGCCCCACGCTCTCGCTCCCACCCACCATGATTGTATCCAGCACGTTCTCATGGATGCCCTCGCCCTCCTTTCCAGGTAGAAAGTACGCGATTGGTGCCATGATGCCCAGGGTGCCAATCACGCCGAACAGGCCCTCAAAGCCGACGATCTTCATCGGCTCAATGTTGAGGTCCGCCATGAAGAAATCCTCAAACGTCAGCTGAGCCGCCTGCACCGCCTGCGGGGCATGGCAGGGAGGACATGGCACGTGCACGCAGGCGCTCCAAGCGTCGGCAGTATGCATGCGTGCATGAGGGCCTGGCTGAAGCAGACACACAGAGTACCATAGTGCCAGAACAACCTACAACGGTACCGCCTGTGGCAGTGCAGCCCCATAGCCCCAGCCCTGCTGCTGCCTGCCGTGCTGCTCCCTGCCGCTTGGCACCCAGCAGACCCACAGCCAAGAAAGATCCCAAGAAACAAGAAACCCATTTGGTAGCACTACGACGGCACAGAGCCTTTGAACATTAGGTGCTCAGACCCCAATGCCAAAGTGCCCGGCAATGAGTGTCCCCTTGTTAAGGAAAGCAAACAACCGAATGCAATTGATGATCAACACAACTACAGAGAGAGGTGTCACACCTGTGAGAGCACGATGAGCGCCATGCCAGCTAGGTTTTGCTCAGGTGAGATATCCTGGGTGGCGCTGCCCTCGCCACTCATGTAACTGCTGGTGCCCACCATGCACACGCCCGTCTGCGGCCGCGCGCACGCATACGCAGAGATACAGGTTTGGCGCTGTGTGTTTCTGAGCCACCTACCCTTGAACGTCCGGGCTGCCTTACCAAAGGCATCCTTGGCATGAGCCATGCTGGGGTTCCATGTACGCATGCTCGTACACACACATGCATGCATGCACACACACATGCATGCAGGCAGGCGGGCAGGCAGGCAGGCAGGCAGGCAGGCAGGCAGGCAAAGAAAAGTAGGCCTGCGCACCAGGCAGCACATGATGCCGGCGAGGTGGTACTTGTTGAGGCGGCGGCCCAGGAAAGTGACCGCGAAAAGCGCTGCGAAAAGCATCTCAGCCCCACGCATCATCTGGTACACTGAGGCCGTGACCCACAGCAGCCCAATGTTCATAAGGATGGTGGCCAGCAGATCAAAGAATGTGGGGATGGCTAACATGAGGGCCTCACGCAGCTCGGACCGCTTGTGCACGGGTGCCTGCGGGCACACAGTGTGTGGGGTGAGGTTGCATGCACCGCATGTGCGTGTGGGAACGTGGGGGCGGGGGGGGGCTGCTGTGTGAGTTCACGCTCCCACACGCCATAGTGTGAGGGGAGGGTCCTCACTCCTCTGCCTCATGCATCACAGCCAGGGGACAAGAGGACGCCCATGTGTAGGCAGCCAGGTGTCCATGGTGTGGTGTTCCCAACCAGCCCCAAACCACCCTGCAACAAACTATCAAGTCTCATCCAACCCCAAGCAAGCCCCAACGGCCGGCGCACACCGCTGAGCATCGTCAACTTCACCCTCTTGCCGCGCAGCGACTGCGGACCTGACCTCTACCGCGAGCCTGGCGTACTTCGCAAGTACACCTGTGGCACTACGGCTACATGACCAGCCACTCCTCACCTGATCCGCGCCCAGTAGGGGCGCCTCCATCTCCGATGCCGCAGCTGCGCGCGCCTTCCGTTTGCGGTCATTCCATAACGCGATTGGCAGGCACATGCTCATGCCTGTGCGCGGCGGCGGTGCGCATGCCCTGGTGAGGTGCCAGCGGTCACCCCATCTGCAGCATGGGCTGCTGCTGCCTGGACTAGACCATCCATGTGCACATCCCATCACATATCAGGTTCAAGCCAAAGGTACCATAGCACCATACACACGACGCCAGGAACCCTACGCCATCAAAGGCACAGCCTCAAGCTGCGCAGCTCTGCATACAACCCACCGAGGAACATGACGGAAGTCATGGCCTGCAGGGTCAGGGCATCGTCAGGGCACAACATGAGCATGCTGGTGATTGAAGGTGCCTTCGAGCCAGCTCATGCCGCAGCTCGCTTCACACGCAGCATGCGTGCATGGGAGGAGGCTGACCGTGCACATAAACAGGTGTGCAGGGTTGCTGATCAGGATCTGAGTGCTGAGCCATGTCTTCATGCTTTGGGCACCATGTGCACGCATGGCATGCAAAGCGCAACACGTGCTGCGTGTGCAGCGCACCCATGGCTTATGAAAATACTTCTGTTGCCCATCCTCGCCCGTGCTCTCAAGCTCGTACACTGCGCGGGGCACCAAACCCTGATGAGCAACCGAACCCAGATGCACTATAGATGGCGCGCGCTATGGTAAGTAAAAACTCCGTACCAATCTTAGCGAATAGCGAAGTGGTTGTGCCAAACACGATAAGTCCCGAGACACTAAGCCCCTTTTGTAGGCGCGACATGGCTTTTGAATACGTTGCGCCACGTGCCACTGCAATGCGAAGCCTATGAGGCCGTGTGTATGAAGTGTGTGTCCGTCATTGGTTTTCTGCTGTTTTTGTGCATTCATGCGGGAGGTGTTGTGTTGTGGGGGCAAGCGTGTTCAGAGCTTCAACGAATCAGTTCGCTTACATTGCATGATGTCTTGATGGGCACCAGTACAGTATGATCGGAGAGACTACTGCTGCCATGGCGTTGCCTACTACGATGCTGGCAGCCGCAATGGTGCTGAATATCGTGGGCTTAGTGGCTGGTGCTTTGGCACCCCACTCAGATGTGTCCCAAGTAGAACAATTCATCAGCTCGCTCCCATACCAGAGGCGGGATACGCTGCAGGTTGATGAAGTGCGACCGAAGGTGACTCAGAGTTGTGAACCAACATGGTGCATGCATGACTCCTGCGCCTTCTCTGGGTGCATGACAGTCCATGCACGTCCTGTGCACTCGGCACGAACTCAAGATGCATGCGGCGATGCTCACACAGCATGCGCCATCACACGTGTTGTATGGCCGCAGATTTGGATCTACGAGTTTCCTGACATCGTGCGTGGCCTCCCTCAGCTCGTGCTGGGGGGCTTTGGTGGTGGCAGCATGCTGGCGCATTGCAGTGTTAATGGGCTTGCATGGGCGTGCGTTGGTGGCTGCGCTGTGCGCATTATGCGAGCCTGGTGACATTGGCGCTGATGTGGTCTTTGCTGCGCAGGCTGCCGCAGATTTGAAGAAGCATGGTGATATCTCAGAGTGCGTGCCATGCCAACCACACAGAAATGCCTGACGGGCGTCCTGGCCATATCTGGGCAAAACGCGGCAGCCATCAGCCGCGTATCAGCATGTCTTGCGTCATGTGCGTGCCATATGTTGCAGCTTTCTTCCTGTACCGTGTGCCTGGTGCACCACGAGTGTGCTGCGCTCGCACCACATGAATTTTGCATGGACTTGCACAAGTATGGCATGTGCTTGCACGTACCAATAATACATGGACTTGCACGAAGAAGGCGTACATGCCTGTCTTGCTCCCTGCAGCTCCTTCTATGGCCTGGACATGTACTTCCCAGCGCTGTTGAAGGCCTCACCTTACTGGACAAACAACAGCAACGTTGCAGACTACTTCTTTGTGAGTCTTTCACAATCAGCAGTTGTGCATCCAGTGTGTTTCTTGTACGAGGGTTGGCTTTGGGTCCTGAGCTGAACTACCGTAGGTACCAGCGGCAGGGCTGGCTTTCTCATAGCATGCAGGTACTGCTGTGAAGCACCGTATTCTCCATGTGATACTTGTATCTGAAGCAGCAGTGCCGCTGTCAATGTGCGTTGGCCATCTTTTGTTGACCCAGGCTTCTATGCTGAGATGTCGGGAACAGCGGTGCTTTGAGGCACGATGCATAGCAAGGGTATAAGCGAGCTGCTCAGACATGCAACATGGTGCTCACACATGCAGATCAATGTATGGACTTACTGGACAAGTGTCGGACCTGATGAGGTGTGTGTGCAGGAAGCTGCCTGCAGAAATGTCCTGCAGTGCAGTAGCAATGTGCTGGCATTCAAGGTAGTGGTGAACGTGGGTTTGTGCCCAGAGATCCCTGCAGCGATCTCCTGCCGCGACTTCCTGTCAGGGGTGCTCGGCCTCATGCTTTTCGCTGATACCATGCACGTGACTGGCTTGGCCTTGCTTGCTGCAGATCCTGCGCCTGATGCGCGCGCAAGGGCCATTCTACGACAAGAAGGGGGGAGCTGATCATATTTTTGTCATCACATCAGACCCGGGGCGATGCGCGCACCGGCACCCAATGTGCGTGGCTGCCAGGCTGATGTTCGCACCCTGCACAGGCATGGGGTGGGGTGCACAGTCCAGCCATGTGGAACAAGCAGAGAGGTCACCAAATGCACCGTCATAAGCTCTTAACCACCCATAGCCAGTGATACATGGCTGGTGGCCTTGCTGCCTCCTGGAGACCGGGAGGGGTTGGGGGTGTGGGGCAGGGGGCGCAGGCACACACCAGCAACTTTGACAATTTGGGCCTGGACTGCACTGAATCCAACAAACAACACTTGAAATCCTTATGAGGACGTTCACGATTGCTGTTCCAGGTATGCTAAGTCAATCTTCCTTCACCATTACGGCAAGCTGTTCCCAGGCCACCAAACGTGTGACATCAACTCCAGGCAAGTCCACGAAGCTCACGCTGCTGATCCCGTGCCAGCTGCACGTGT
The DNA here is from genome assembly GCA_001662365.1 of Chlamydomonas applanata. Taxonomy (NCBI): domain Eukaryota; kingdom Viridiplantae; phylum Chlorophyta; class Chlorophyceae; order Chlamydomonadales; family Chlamydomonadaceae; genus Chlamydomonas; species Chlamydomonas applanata. The sequence goes on along the minus strand of BDCZ01000371.1, from coordinate 24,813 downwards.
CCCTGATGCGCTAGCTGTGGCCTTGAATGATCACGACTGTGATGACTGTAGCTTCCCTAAACCGTGATGGGAAGAGGCTTGCCTATCATGACCTGCAGTTACCTCTATGACTCTCATTCTGTAGTGTCTAGTGTGTTTAATGTTAGAGTGCTGTGCGGCCCCTTGGTCTGATCAACTCCTTACAGGTGGGGGGCTGATTGTGATGCTGAGATCCAGCTGGCTGAAGCAGTTATCTTCAAAAGGGAGATCCACCCCTGCCACCTCCCAGGCCAGGTGTGAGCAGAGGGACTACTGTGATCTTGCAGCTGAGACACTGGGATAATAGGGACATATGTGATGAAGCAACACGCTGCTGTGGCATGGGTGGGTGCAGCAAATGAAGTCCACATAAGTGCCACCCAGCCCCGGTGTCAGCATGCATTGCATATGCTGTACTGCTTCTATGTTACACCACTGCACCTTTGTACTGCCGTACCTGCAGGACATTGTAGTGCCGTCAATCCATTTTGAGCCACACATGGGGCAGGATAAGACGCACACATGGCAGTTCAAGACGCCCTACATTCACCCGGAGCTGCAGGTACTATGATGTTCAGTGCTGTACCGCCTCTCTTTCACGCTGTCTTGATGTGACTCTGGTCATTGCTGTGTGACAAGTGCCAGCATGTGCTCAGATCATCAGAAGCTCAATGCTGGCTGTGTGGCTGTTTGGGACAGGGCAGCAGACATTCTGTGCATGCCAAGCACGCCATCGAGTTTTACCAACGCTGTGATTGGTTTGATGGTTCCGTTGGCTGTCTGGTTTACAAATCGCACTGCAGGGCCTCAACCGCTCCCACTTACTCTTCTACAGTGGCAAGATTGACCTGCATGAAGAGAACCCAAACTACTTGGATGCCCCGTGGACTGATGCAGGCTACTCCCTAGGGTACGTTGATGCTCAGCACCCACGGATATGTAAGAGCTGGGCTTGCCTTTGTCTTCAAGTGGATGGCATCGGTACAACGCACTCATTGCACTTCATACTCGCGTTACTTGCAGCACACAGCACACCAGCCACTGGGCATTGATGCTGATTGTTGTTTTCACTGCGTGCAGGGCGCGCCAGACGATCTACCGCATGTTCAATGGCAAGCCTGGCTTCGCCATTATGAACAAGCACAGCCATCAGACCTACTGGCAAGTACTGTCCTGCTCCTGGATGCCATGCTTCTGGCTGGATGCCATGCTTGATCGACTCGTGTCTGCCCTACTGGTCTCTGACTAGCAGCGGGCCACCACTGCACAGCACACCAGCATCTCATGCTGTTCACCCGCAGCTAGCCCGGCTGCTGCAGCGCTTGTGAGGATATGAACGGGCCAGTTGATTACCAACAACCCTTCGGCTTGCCCCCTGTCTGACCCATAGGCAGCTGCTGTCATCCTCCATCTTCTGCCTGGCTACCACGGGCTGGGGCTGGGGAGGCCGCATGAAGGTGGCGGTCACCCGTGGCTGCATCCCCCTCATCCTTCAAGACGGAACTAGGTGTGTTGGGTGCATGGCAAGTGCGAGTTTGTCAAGGATTGTGTGTGGCGAGGGGTGTGTATACCTGTTTGCCTGGCCCTGGGTTACTGTTGCATGTTGGCCGGTGGATTGCACCTTTGTTTGCGATCTTTGGAATGAAGAGGCTCCTGTAAACAATGTCAGTGACTGTGTCTGTACTGCAAGACTGCGTCATGGGGCTCTCACTCAGCCATAGCGGCATCTGATTTAACTCTTACACGGACGTGGTTGCTTTATTGATGCTGGGTATGTGTGCCAGGGTGGAGTGGGAGGAGCAACTGCCCCTGAAGGAGTACGCACTCAGGCTTCCAATGTGGATGGCCCACAAGGCGGACCTCATCATGAAGCAGCAGATCAAGTCAGGGCGCGTAGCCAAGATGCAGCGCGCACTGGATTGCGCGTGGCGGTTGCACTGGTGGCGGCGGCCTGAGGGCCGAGCCTTTGAGCTCACTATGTGTGAGCTGAAGCGGCGCGTGCTAGGCAAGCCTCGCATCCAGCTAGACTTTGCCAAGTGTGCGCTCGAGTGTGGGGATGGCAAGTGGGTGCCGCTCAACACAACATCGTTCAACAACGTTTGAAGTAGGAGGGGCCAGGGCGAGCGATGAGGTATTGAGGATGATGCAGGCGGAGAGCTGAGTGGTTTTGAGTGCGTGCGGTGCATACTGTTGTGTATGGTATGCACAGAAGCAGCATGCGCTGGGTACGGCACATGGCCAGGCCCGATTAGAAAAGGTACACACATACACCATCACACCTGTAGGTCAGTGCAGTGCACTTGCATGTAGCTCCTCAACCTGACAAAACATTGCAGTGCGTGTGTTGATACATCTGGTGCAACTGATACCGTGAACTGATCCTGGGACTGTGTTAACAGCGTTGATTCCCACATAAGAGTCCCCAGCACGTGTCTGTCTTGCTGATGTGGGTGTCTGTCGTGTCTTGCTGCCGTCACAGAGCATTGTATCTGGCAAGAGCTGGCCTGTAGCTTGTGCTCAATGCCCAGAGCGGATGTGCCACCCCAGCTAAAAGCTGCAGCGTGTTGAGGAGTGTGCCGCAAGCTGCTGGTTGGCCGGCATGCACAACAGCGCTTTGGCATCGGTTAGGATAGCAACCACCGCAACCACCGCAACAGAACTTGGAGGTGCACTTGAGAGCCCGCCCCAAGACAAGGCCAAACGCTTGCACGCAATGACAGCACGCATTGCTACGTCAGGGTACACGTTCTTTTACTCGCACACGCCCAATAGGTTCCCCCCTGGTAGCAAGCACTATGTCTTTAGCCAATGGTAAGAAGCTAGCATGCTGGCTTGGACGGCTGCAGAACTGTAGGCTGATCGAGCTTTTTGGTTTCTGTCAGGTGGCCCTGTCGCTTCGTTGACGTGGCAGGAGTAGCATACACGTCGGCAGAGCAGTATATGATGGCCAAGAAGGTGCGCGTGCGTGTATCTACCCGTTTTCATGAGTGGAATGGCAGCTACCCTGCACCTGCTTCGAGCCGTGGCCTGCTTGCATGCAAACATGCTCATGCAATCCATGCATTGCACGCCCCGACACACGTGCCTGCAGGCGGAGTTGTTTGGTGATGCAGACATCCTGCAGTCCATCATGGCAACCAGTGATCCAAAGACTGTGAAGGCGCTTGGGCGCAAGGTGTCTGGCTTTAGAGTCGAAACCTGGGAGCAAGCCAGCTATGCCATCGTGGTGCAAGGCAACAGGCTCAAGTTCAGCCAGGATGAGGAGCTGAAACAGGTGCTGCTGGATACAGGGCAAACACTGCTGGTTGAGGCGGCACCTACAGACAGGTGAGGGGGAACGAGCCTGAGCAATGTGGCAACCACAATGTGAGGCAAATGTGGCATCCAATATGACAATCATGGAAGCAGGCCTGAAGGACTCAGGGACCTTGCAAACTGCTCCTGGTGACCTGGCTGTTGCTGGGTCGACCGTCTCTGCTCAGCGGCCAGCAACCGTGGGGCTTTCGAGTCATTCGTTCACCAATGGTGCAGCTGCATGTCTCACCAGTCACAAGCATGTTGCTTCACCCACCTCTTGCTGCTTGTTGTGGGTTGCAGCATCTGGGGCATTGGGCTGTCAGAGCACAAGGCGCGCACGCTGCCTGAGGCGCAGTGGCCTGGGACCAACTTGCTAGGCAAGGCACTCACACAAGTGAGGGAGGAGCTCAGGGCAGAGTGTGAGGGCAAGGCTGGGACAGGGGTAGGCGCAGGGACAGAGAAGTGAGCAACTGCAGTGAGGCATTGCTTTACAGCAACTGGAACACAGTATGACGTCGCCTTCCTCATGAACCATCCAGGTGGTGTGTGGTGTGTGGTAAATGATGGCGTGTGGTTGGGTGGTATCGAATACCAAAGTACCGTACAAAAATGCAGGAGCATGAGCCCAATCGTGTCGAGCACGCTGATAAATTGAAACAATCCAGCGCCCGCAATTGAATCGTGAATCCATCAAACATGATGGGATGGGGCCCGCCAACAACAGCTCAAGAGGGCAAACTTGCAACTGTCTGCAATACCTCTGCTGTCCAGTGAGGGCCGCCTTGCAAGATTGAAACTGTAAATTCACATTCGCAGGCTAATCTCATGCCCATTGGCATGTCCACTAACAACCTCTATACAACAGTCGCACTGCAACATCTGTGCTCCTGTATCAGTACTGTCACGCAGCACGCTGGCACTCATCAAGGCATCTGTAGCCGCTGCCGCACACGTGCCAAGGCAGCCAGGAAGCCGGCCGTGTGGTTGGGCTGAAGGAAGGGGCGCATCTCGCAGTTATCTGCAGTAGCAGGAGACATACACACGCAGCCTCATTGAGTGATGTCCAGCAAGCTGGTGCACAGCCACGTAAACTGGTACTCATTGTACAGCATGCAGCTCTGTGAGAATGGAGCAGTCAGGGCAGCGCATAGCCTCAGGTGAGGGGAGAATGCAGGGGAGCATGTCAGGGGGGAAATCAGGGACCCCTGCTATTTGTTCAAGGGGTCATGCTTGGTTGAAGCACAGCCGTGCGATAAGCATAGCATGGCCAGGCAGCATGTACCATCATTTGCAAAGCAGGCACATCAAACACGGCAGCCCATGACAGCTACCCGCTGCATGCGGCAGCTCATGCATGCACAGGCGCCATGCCCAGCTATGCCCAGTCCCACTCAGCCACCAGGGACCACTCACAAAAGTCAACGATGTCATTCTTGGGGTCGGTGCTAATCTGGCAGCACTCCTGCTGCTCTGGGGCACTGACCCCCACCCAGAAGCCAGCGACAACATCCAGCACACTGCCTGCTGGCACATCTGGCAAAGAAGCCCCAGCTCTTGCCGAGCTCGCAACGCTTTGTGATGCGCCCCCCGCATCTGCTAGCAGCCGCCGACCCCCAGGAGCAACACCAGCCCCAGCCCCCCCACTCCAACGCTCCCCGGTGTCACTCGTGTGGCTCGCACCACCCAAGCCAAGCCCGCCCGCAACAGCACCCCCTGCCCGCCCTGCCCCCTCACGGCGCCGCCGGCGGCGGGGCCGCTCGCCCACCTGGCCGCCCCCGGACGGGCCCCTGAAGGCCCCGAGGTTGCCCAGGCTTTGCTCAAGGGGGGTGCGCTGCTGCACCTGGGCACCTGTGGCTGCACCAACACCCATGCCAGCCCCCATGGCCTGGCCTGCTGGCTCTGTCCCTCCAACAGCCAGTACTCCGGCAGGCGTCAGCCCTGCGGCAGTGCCACTGGTCACTGGCTGCTGCTGTTCGGCTGCAGCTGCGGCTTCCGTGGAGTTGGTGGTGGAAATTGTACTGCTGGTAGGTACAGTACTTGGGGGAGCTGTGCTGCTGGTGGTGCCTGTTGTGGATGTGCTAGTGGCTGCTGGCGATGTGGAGATGTGTGGTGAAGAGCTGATATCAGAGGTTGGTAGCTTTATGATCCGTGCCCAGCCTTTCTGCTGGTGCCTTGCCACCACCTCGGCCCAGCTCCTCACCTACGGCCAAACAGTCGATTTCTGGGTGCAACGACTCAGCCAAGCGGAGTGCAATGACTCAGCCAAGTGGGGTGCAAGCATGCTGATCTTGGGTGAGGGATGGCAGGCACGCCAATCACAGCCTGCGAAGTGTACCGCTAAGTGTACCGCTAAGTGTACTGCTGCCCCCTGTTGTACATCAATAGCAGCCAGCGCAGCTACAACAACAGCAACCAGCGTCAGCGCACTACGTGCAGCAAGTTACAGGGCTGGGGGCGAAGGGCGCTGCGTGTGGCACGTGGCGCCATACAGTGCGTATGAGCTCAAGCACCGAGGTGGGATTCAACCTGCCGTACGCACCGAGATGTTCCTGTCAAACAGTGTGCCGTACAGCTTGTCGTATTCCCATGGCTCGTACACCTGCCATGGCACCAATCAGCCAAATCCAGGTTCAGGGGGCACGGCAGGGTTCAGAGTTCAGGGGTCAGGGCATGAAGCACGCTTCATCTTCGGAACTGAACTCGGCACGAAGCTGTAGAACAGGCTGAGGACGAGAAAATCAAATGGGGGATGCGGGTATGTTTCGTGCAGCATGGTATGTCAGCCAGCCAAGCCAGCCGCAATGAAACAGCTGGTCACGCGGCTGGCGAGACGGCTGGTGAAACGGCCTGTCAAACACCTGGTCAAACACCTGGTCAACCGGCCGGTCAACCGGCTGGGTGCACCATTGCTCACCTGCCGCACCGACGGGTCTACAAGCACGCGGCCGTGGCCGGTGCGCCAAAAGTCATCACACATGAGGGTGCACTCTGATGCACGGCACTCCCCAGGCCCATGTGAGCGGAAGCGCAGCCCATGGCGCCTGCAGGCAGCGCGTGGGGTCACACAGTACATGGATTGCATGTGTTGCTAGAGGTAGAGGGAGGGCTGGCTGAAACAGGTGCGTTGGGAAAGTGTGGGGTGAGGGGTGAGGGAGGTACCTAGTTATGTGGGCAGCGGGCGGGGGCGGAGAGGGGGGTGGCCCACAAGTACCCCGGCATGCGTTTTCACTTACACTTACGCCCCCATTCCCCACAACCCCCATCCGGACCCCCCACACCTGCCACTTGGTGGGTGCCACAAAAACAAAACAAGACAAGACGCATCACAACGTCGCAGAACAGGTAACATCACAACACAAGGGCACAGCCACAAGCGGGTGCACCTGAAGGGCAGCGCGTTGAGCACCACCATGCCGTCCCAGCAGCACACCACAGGGAAGGGCCACCCGCCACCCAGGGCGTCCCAGCTCGCGTTGTGCACCACTGCCGGCCAGCCCTTTTCAAACTTGCGGCCTCCGAGGTCACGGGCCACCCAGATATCATAGAACCTGGGAGAGGCAAGAAGGAGAAGACGAAGCAAGCAATTGATACGGTACCAGGACGGTACATTGGAGAAATGGACATACCGTATCAGCCCGTATCAGCAGATTCAGCACTATGATGAGGACTGCAAGCATGAAGGACCTGAGCACGGGTCATACTTCAGAACGCAAACAAAAGAGGTCTGATAGGACGGGTCTAGGATCACACAAACCAACGCAAGCACATATATGCGGTCTGAGGTGTGATGGTGTGATCGCCTCAACGCGGCTGGCAAGAGCAAGGGTCTAAAGTTGGGGGCAAGTAGGGCCCTAGCGGCCAGGGGGTCTGGAGCGGCACGGCAGCCCAGAACAGGCCCAGAACACACCCCAGAGCACGCATGCAAGCAACGCATGCACGGCCGGAGCATGCCCTGAGAGTACATGCTCACACATCACAGTCAGGAGTGGTCCAGCAGCAGGGCCCAGTACAGCTGACGATTAGACAAGCCACAGCCACTGCAGGTATGATTGCCACACCTGTAAGCAAGGCGTGAGGAGCTTGCGCCCTTCCAGTCATAGCTCCAGTTGTCCCAGCCCCAGTTGCCACCACCACCACCACCACCCCCATCACCACCCTTGCCCGTGCCGAGGCCCCAGTAGTCCATGCCGCCCGCGTAGCTGTCCTTCCCTGTAGGGCTGCTTCCCCCATACATACTTCTGGAGTCCCAGCCCCCACCACCCCATCCGCCTGTGCCGCCCTGTGTGTTTGGCGCAGTGGATGTGCTGGATGTGGTTTGGCTGGAGGCTGCGGACAGGGACTTGGTGGACTGGCCAGAGATGGCCCGGGAGTCACCATCACCATCGTCATCCAGCCACCCCCAGCAAAGCGCACGCGCATGCTCACCACCTCCTGCCCCACCCTGCACCTCCCCGCGCGCCACCACCCCCAACGCCTCCTGGGTCCCTGCCTCACTGGCAGACACCTGCCTCAATTCCTGCTCTGACCCTGCTACAGCAGCCTGCCCCATGCTGCCTGTGGCCTCTGCTGCCAACCGGCCTCCCTCTCCAGATGCCCCCTGCTGCGACTTGTCTACCGTTCCTGTTTGGCGCTTGGGTCCCTTCACAGTGTGAGCGCCAACACTGCTACCCTCAGGCCGCAACCCAGCGCCCGCCGCCTCCCAGCTTCCCTCAGGCAGCCCGCCACCACCGCCACTGCCACCAACACTGCCACCAGTTCTGATGCTGCTGACACCGTCGCAATCACCGCCGCTGGCCCCACCTCCCGCACGTGCCAGCGCCATGAGAGCGCGCGCCATGCGCGCCATCTCCCCCACCTCAGCTTCCTCCCAGCTACTCAGCGGCTCCCCACCAGCCGCCGCCTCCACCCCATGCCCCACCTCCATGCGCAGCACCCGCGCCATGTGCAGCGCGCGCCTGCGCAGCGCCCATGCAGCATGGGCTGCCCCCATGCCGGCCCCTTGGCTGCTGCCCACCCACCCAGCTCCGGTTTCCTCCTGTTCGTGCTCGTGCCCGATGCTCCCGCCACTGCTGCGGCCGCCGCTGCCGCTGCCAGCTGCGCCAAGCAGCGCCCGCTGCTGCGCCGCCAGCCTCGCCGCACTGACCTCCCCATTCTGGAGGGCCGTCCTCACACCTGCCCTGAAACCAGCCCCGCTGCGTCGTTGATCAGGCAACACCTCTGCCCCTTCCTCTGCAGTTTGGGCCTCTTCATATGCTGCGACCTCCAGCAGCCGGCGCGCAGCGCGCAGCAGGCGGCGGCGGGCGGGCACGCGGTCAAAATCCAAACCACACGCCATGTCTGCAGAGCGGTACTGAGCCAGCCGCCACATGTGGGGCGCACACCACCACACATCGTTCAGGTACACCACACGGTCGGCAGGGAATCCGCTCGGGTAGCCAGGCGCACTGAACAGCGGTGCAAGGCCCACGTTGCGCAGCTGCGTGTGTGCGCAGGGAAGCGCAACAGGTGCCAAGTGTTTTTTTTTGTTAAGCTTGATGGTTTTGAGAATGTGTGCAGGGGGTTGAGAGCTATTAGTATGGGTCCCTGCCTCCTGCAAACCAGCATCAGCAACCTAAGGGCACACAAAGCCCGCATCTGAACAGATGCGTGAGCACCAAAACCTAAGAGGCCACACACGTGGAGGCCACAAGCAAGCAGGCCTTGCACCTTAGACAGATGCATGAGCACCAAAACCTAAGAGGCCACAAACGTGGAGGCCACAGGCAAGCAGGCCTTGCACCTTAGACAGATGCATGAGCACCAAAACCTAAGAGGCCACAGCACGCAGGGCACGCACCTTGGACAGAAACACGATGCGGTTCTCATTCGGGCCGCGCCGCAAGGCACCGCCCGCGGTCACGGTGTGTGGGATGCCCGTGACTGTGAGCACCAGCTCCAGCAGTGCACACCATTTGGGGGTGTCATCCATGGAGCTGCTCTCATACACGCTCACGTACACGTCACCACCCTCGCTGGGAAGTACCGCCTGGAGCCAAGCATGGAACATGGGAGCAGAGCATGCATGGAAAGAAAGCCCGCATGGGAACAAATCACATCCAGGAACAACGCACATATACAGGTCCCCCAGGACGTGCAGTCATGCTTTCATGTTGGGTCACATGGGCAACTCTGGCTTGAGAGTGGCATACGAAGCCGCAAGCGGTGCTCCATGCACGGGTGTGCTGCAGCGTTCCATTGGATCCACCACAACAGGCATGCATGAGGCTTGATGAGGGAGAGGAGTGTGTTGATTTGTTGCCTGACACGGCATGCAGCCTTTGGCATGCATGGCGAAGGGGCGTTGGCATGCGATGGTGCGTTTTTTCATGCAATGCTGTTCTCAGTCAAGGAGCGGGCAGGGGAGTGGTGGCAGCCACTGCTACATCTTTTCAATAAATATAATAATGTCTACAAATTATATCATTCGTTGGTCAGTTGCAGCACAGAACATCAGCCGCAGCAGCACGTACCTTGAGCAGCTGCAGCACAAAGTGGGGCATGAGCGCGGCGTTGTTCTTTAGGTTGGTGGCAATCAGGTAGCGGGAGCCCTTGGGCAGCCCTACCGGTAGAGTGGGGTCCGCCCTGCGGCGACACAATCATGTGGTGAACAGCAGAACCAGCAACTGCTGGCACCCAAAACATTTCCGGCATACGTCCAGTGCAACAGCCGATGAATAGCAGCCCCCCAGGCCATGGTAGCACCCGCCAGGTGCTGCTACTGAGGCAGCGGGCCTTGTGATCAGGTCACAGTTGTCCTCGCCTGCCCCACGGCTGTTTGCCAGGCTAGGACTGTGCCGGCAGAGATCCACCATACTACTGCATGGGCCACTACCCAGCATGTCTCAGAATTCCCGTCCCATGCACAGATGCCCTGCACACCATGCTGCACCCAGCCAGTCTCATGCGGTAAGGCCCCCACCTGCAGTCCATGTGCTGGCCATGGGCCAATAGCTCCGAGACCACGTTGGCTGCCGCCATGCGCACGCCGCGCTGCGCGCCACGCAGCTTGCGCGCCCCTGCTGGGCGACAAACAAGAAGCAGGGCCATCAGCACAGCCCAGTACAAAGAGCAGAGCGCAGCACACGACCGGCATATACATGCTGGGCATGTGCATGCTGCCACCAGCAGGGCAGAGGGGTGTGTGTGTCCATTTCAAAGAGCAACTGATCATGCCCCATCTTCCCATCACATGACATCAATGTGAGTGTAACGCACCTCCTGACGGGTCGCCCAGCAGTGTTGACGCACGCAGTGCTACGCCAGCCAGAACATCCCAAGCGTGGCTGTCTGTGCTGTTCAGGGCATCTTCCACGGCTGCAAGCAGGTGGCCCCTGATCACGTGGGGCTGCGCTGCACCATGCGCATGCAGCATGAGGCACGCTTTGACAAGCTGGTGCAACGGGTCCGTGCCATCCAACGGCAGGTAGTGCACGTTCTGTAGCTTGACAAGGAACGGGGCGTGCTTTCTTGCCCACGCGGAGCTGATGGTGAGGTTCAAGCCCGAGTGTGGATCCGACGGACCCCGACTGTCATGAACGGATCCAGGGCTCGCTTGGCTGGTTTCGACTGCATAGCACACAGCAACATAATGTGCAAGTGCAAGCACCGCAAGCGTGCCGATCGCGGTCCGCAGCATACTGTATGAATGTTTTACACCATGGTTTCCAGACTGTGCGATCTGAGCACGGTGGGTGACTTGTAGGTTGTAGTCGTACTTCAGTCGTTAAGAAGTACAACACTATGACGACATCGAGGCCCTTCCTCAGGGCTTCTGGCTCGCGGCAAGAAACTCCTTGTTCAGCAAAAACACGTGCTGCTGTTCATGTTCCAGCTGCTGGTACACTTCCCAGACCTTGTTGACTTTGGTGATCCGCTTCAGCATGGCCTCAAGGTAAGGCAGCCGGAGCACCACATTCCTGTGAACAGGGCCAGCAGGGTAGCATGCACTAGCTGGTCAACACATGCAAGCACGGGACCCAGTCGAGCATGCAAGCCAGCATGCAAGCCAGACGCAGCACGCCAGCACCATTGACACACCCCCAGGCCCAGCAGTGGACACTCTTCCCACATGCGCACCTGTCCCGCCGCCGCCACATGACATCACTGTACGGCCCATGAGTAATGCCGCGCGCCTCAAACAGCCCTGGCTGTGAGTCTTCGGCCTCTCCGATGTCTGCAAACCAGCACAGCAGGCGCATCCCTGCGTGGTGTGCGCCAGCTGCACATATCTCCCCAGACTGCTGCCTTGCCTGCTTCCTGCGTGTGGCGAGCAGGAGATCCGCATCGGTTGGGTGCATGGCACATACGTGGTACACGCAGCTTCGATATATATTATCAAGGCAACTTGAACAGGTGGCACTGTCAGCGGGTGTGCTGCATCCTGGATGCCATGACAGCCCTTCCGCTTTTCATGCGACCCAGCTGCGTTGCCGGCTGGTGGCTGCGGGAGACGTAGGGCTGGACAGGCACCTGCCAATGCATTAATTTCCACTGCACCAACAGTCTCAGAGCTCAGTGGGCATCACCACCCACACCACACACATTTTTGAAGCATGCATGGCCTCCCCAACATGAATCGTCGACACATGCACTGCCTCCTGCAGCCCCCCCGACCCCCCCCCCCCCAAAAAATAGAGCAGGCACACCCCCAGCCTCGTATGGCTCACGTGTGCTGCGCAAACTCGTACGGCCGCAGCACCACCAGGGAGGCACCACCTGGCAAGAAGAGCCCGTTGGCCGCGCCAGCGCCATGCACGCTGACCAGCACGTCTGCGGTGCTCAACAGCCGCATGTCCTGTGCGCAGCATATGCCAGGCCAGCACATGCGGTATTGCATTACTGAACAGACACCACCCAACACAACACATGCCTCCGCAAAACGAGGGTACAGTCACATAGCCAATAGGGTCCGGATGCAGTGGACATTCTGGACAACCATGTGCACACCAAACACATTACCGGCTGCTCCTATGATGATACAGAAGTAAGCACATGCCAGCTGGCGCACCATTTGCAGCTGCTTGCCGAATGTGATGGCCCGGCACTCCACACCATTGGGATACTGCGGCCCCAGGGACCAAGCATGCGCGTTGCATGCTTGCACCAGCTCATTCAGGTTCAGGATCTGGCGCGTGCCATTCACACCTGCGCACAGGTGCAAAAAGTGAAGCCGATTGAGCTCTTTTTGATGCGGTGCCGCTACGTGCCTTGCCGCAGCACACCCTCCTTCTGTGCTGTGCACCCACACAAGCCTACCATAGTACAAGTCGTGTCAAAACCCGCATTAGCAATAAGGGTGTCAGGATGGCAAACTGCCGGGAGCTGTCAACCAGCTGGACAAAACTTGATAGGCATGCGAGGAAACCACAGGCACAGATCTTGGCATGCAAAGGCAGAGGCTGCACCACCGCCACACCAGCACCACTAACAATCCACCACTAACAAGCGTTATGCCCAAGCTTTGCCCAGCACACAGCTACACCCTGACCAGCCAACCTGCATTTCACCATGTCACTCACCTGTCCTTTGCTCAATGAGCACCTTGAGCGCACCACTGCCCTTGAACCAGCTGGCTGCGTCTGACTGGGAGCTGTACTGCTGAGCCACCACCTGTGCTGCCAGCCTGGCGGCCTCGTCCCTCCTGCTGTACAGCCTGCACAACACCAACCTCTGGAAGCAGCGTATTGACGCCTGCTCTGATGTGGCCTCACTGGGGGTTGCTGGCGGCCGCCGCGCCCCCAGGTCCCCAAAGCTGGTAACCGCCAGATCTGAAAAGGGTGCCAGCATCTGGGTATGAAACTGCTTGAGCGGCAGGCTGACTGCCATGGGGATGACTAGTGTGACACGCCGGTTGATGGCCACTCCTGACAGGGCTCCTGGTGCATTGGGTGGTAACCCGGAGGGTTTGATGGGCTCTGCTGCCTTTTTGTCATGAAGGAAAGCAAACACCCAGGCCACGGTGTGCAGCATGAAGGCCTGGAAGTTGGACACACTGTTCTGTGCGAGGCAGGGCGAAAAGCATGGGGTGCATGGGTTAATCATTCCGGCAAGCAGATGAATCTGTGAAACGCCGTGTTGTTATTTACCGTATCATGGGTCAACCAACCACATAACCTTGAGGCTGTGCTTTGAGACACAATCGGGTTGGTGAGCACGCACGAAGCAAATTTCTCTTGTATATTAGTGACCAAGAATTGTTCAAGAACCAAGCATTTCCAGAGGACAGCATCAAGCACCCAGCTGCAGCCAAGCGCTGCCTGCACACACCTGATAGATGACGGCTGGCAGTGTGCAGTTGGAGAAGTACTTGGCTGCATGGGTTTGCAAACATGGCACATGAGCATATCTTTGGTGGGTGCAATAAGTGGCAGCCTTGTGGCTGAATGCCACAGCCCCACCATGGCGCAGCAGATGGCAAATCCCGGCAGGTCAGGCTCGGTCTGCATCTACGGTACAAACCAACAATCTATCAAACCTCGAGGAAACCCAGGAGGAAACCTTACAAAACTACTAGTGGTAAGGCACAACAACAGCCCTGAGGAAAATCACAAAAGTACGAGAGGGCAGCCTCACCTCGCTTGTACTCCTCTGTTGAGGGATATCGTGTGAGCAGCTTCTCATACTTGAGCGTGTATCCGTACATAGGCTTGTCTGGGTGAAGCTGTGCAGGGTGCACATAATCTGTGAAGTCCACGGACTCCTCTTTGGAACTGCAGGTGCATAGACCACATACAGACCTGCTCGTTGTAGTGCTGAATGTGGATGTTGCAGTGCTGTGGGAGCTGGCTAGACGCAAGCAGCAGGCCAGAGCTGTCACGCATGGCTCGCAGCATGACTGCAGCATGCATGGCACGAGGCACAGGTATAAACTGCTCACATGTTCCATGCGAAGGAGTCCCCCCTGATCAGGTTTTCATCATGGAAGCGCAGGACACCTTGGTCCACGCATACTTTTGTGAGCACCTTGCATTTGTCCCTCATCAAAGGATGCTCAGGATCAATGAAAGGTTCTCTCCCTTTGCATCCGAATTGCCTACTCGCTGCCGAGGCCAGCAGTAGCCAGCTCACGATGAGCAGGACCTCGGCTGCGCAAGTGTACAAATTCATATCTACATTGCACAGGCTGGCATGACAAGAAGACGGGCGAGCGCGCGGAAACCACGTCAACACAGTGACCTCACTAGAAACGAATGCTGTGATCTGATCTGGGTCGTGGACGGGCAGCCGATGCCACGCTCTATTCAGCGTCAGGCCTCATGTGGGTTGCACGGCTATGGTTTTAACAAATGCCCCCACGGGACCGGAGGCAGCGCTCAATACTAAGCAGGGTGGTGGACTTATTTGAGACTTTTGAGTTCGAGGTTTTAATCCTCATCATGTTTGTGCTCGTTTACTGGACAGTGTCCCACATGGTGCGCATGGTGAAGGGCATTGTGTGCCATGTGCCCGTTCAAGTCAATGTGCGCACACGTATGATCACTTTGCAGGCTGGCTAACCACAGTGCTTTCGCTGCCGCCTGCTTGTAGGTTGGCAAGGCCAAGCATGCATTTGGCATCATCGTCGCATAGAGCATCGGAGATCAGCCTAGCTGTTGCGTGACAGATGCACTAGGTTGGCACATGAGCTGCCAGCGCGGAAAGGCACTGACAGCACAAGTGTTGAAGGGCTGAGGCAGACTAGCTTGGCCTTACACAACATGTAACGTGGTTGCTGAAGTCAC
>BDCZ01000370.1:31267-50674 GCA_001662365.1 Chlamydomonas applanata | reverse complement strand
TTCCCCCCCCCCCCCCCCCCCCCAACCCTTGCCCCTCTGAGGCCCCGGCAACCCTGAGCACACACACACACAGGCATGCATGGAGAGGAGATGCAGAACGCAAGCCTTACCTTGGAGCCGCCTGCAGCCAGCTCATCACACGCCACAACAATGGCACCTGCTGATGCTGAGCGGCGAAGGCTGCTCCCCTTGTGCAAAGCCCGCCACGAGCGCCAAACCCGTGTCAGCAGCGACGTGCGGTGCATGTACTGCAATTCTCTGAAGACCTGCGGTGTGCATACCGTGACGCACCGTGTGATACGTGACATTTCATGCCAGCATGAAGCCCACAACTGTAAACACACAGTTGCAGCTATGAACACACTCGCCATTGGCAAAGTGTGCAGCTGTGGAAACTGGTAATTACGTGGCTCGTACAGCACGGCCGGGTTGGAATCAGCCTGATCCCCCTCCATCACTCCTGCAATGCCCCACCAGGCCCCGATCAGAGTACAGGTAGCAGTTGGCGGTAGGTACTCAGTGCAGTATATATGCTGCAGCTGCAGGGCTTGATTCTAACAAAACCCATGACTCGAAAGCTCACAAGTCTAAGACGGATGCGTTCCGCGACGTTGACGACCCAAACACTGTATGCCCGCGCCAATCGACGCCGCACCACCCTTACACAAACCGCAGCCTGCTGCTCGGAGGAGCGCCAGAACTCCACGCCCTCCCCATCCGCCCCATCCACCACCGCGTCCACCATTGCGTCGACCACCGCGTCCACCACCGCGCTAGCAACAGCAGCGGCATCTGCAGCTGCCGCCTGCACACACGATGAAGGATTAGCAGCGTGTGTCAAGTGGCACCGCCCAGCTTGCAGTTTAGGCACTGTACACTAGCCAGGCAAGGATGCTGGCAAGTGACCAGCCAATTGTTGAAAAATACTACGGGCCTTGCGGTAATGGCTGTTGTTGGCATGCTGGCCCCAAGTGCTGGTGCCAAGTGCTGGCCCCGACTGCTGGGGCCTCAACAGGGCAAGTACCAGCGGCATGACTGGACGCAAGCCCCCCATACCGCAGCGATGCGTGCCAGCAGGTGCCCGAACCCTGATGCACAGCGCAAGGGACAGAATGCAAGGCAAAGCCGTAGCAACGTTTCATGGCGTGGATGAGCGCATTAGGTACCAGCATGTGTAAGCACCAGGAGCGTCGTGGGTGCCACATGACCCCATCTCACCAGAAGCGCACAACCAGGACGGCCGTCAAGAATGGCACAAGGTCTCACCTCAACGCCGCTGGCCGCCAAGTCGACAAGCCGCATGCATCTGGCGTGGGCGGCCATGTGCAAGGGTGAAGATGACCCCACGTGATTGCCATTCACACAAGGCGCACCTGCGGCATGTGGTCCACCTTCACCGCTGCCTTTGCCATGCGTGTGATCATCCTGGCGTGTGCCATGGGAAGGGGGTGCCTGGTTTGAGGGCTCAGCGCGTTGCCCACCACCCCTACCTCCACCACCACCACTGCCACCGCCACCGTCGCTGCTGCTGCCACCACCGCTGCCGCCGCCGCCTGCACCATCATCTTCCATGTCATCCCACTTGGCGGTGAGGGCGCGGTGGATGCTGTGCTGCTGGCTCCAGGCCATGCGGCTGAGGGCGAAGGTGGCCAGGCCGGGGCTGACGCAGCAGCTGCAGCGGGTGAGGGACGCGGGATGTGGGTCCGTTCATATCCGTGCTGTATACCGTTCATATGCATGCTTGTGATCCGTTCACATTCTACCATGTAGCTCCGCTAGCAGGAGAGTTGACCAATGCCCCAAGGCAGCTGGGCAGGGAATAAAGCTTGGCATGTTTGAGGGCGCCAGAAACTGGAGCCCGTGGGGCGGCGCCCCAGCCTGGTTTATCTAGTGCATCACATACAGCGCAGGTATAATCCCTACCTCTGCTTTTCAAACTTTCAAGTCTGACGAGGTTTGGTGGAAATTTGCAACTTTGGATTCGTTGGGCAATACAGAGGTACATACCGAGCAATGCAAGAAGCTGTTGCACTCCCAGTTGGTTGTGTACGCACGCAGCCAGCTACACGACCCCATTGATTCTGCAGCAGCTGTCATGCAGCCATCATGTCCAAGGTCCAGTCTGTATGGACACTACAAAGCTCAGGATCCCAAATACAGATTGGTTCGGCGTTGCCAATTGCCCATGCAGAAATTGAGATCAACAGCTGATCATGCGCTCCATCCATGAGCCATGCCAGCAACTGCTGCCCATAATAGCTCGCCCTCCCCTCTCTACAGCTGCACAGCAGGCTCCTGCTGCCCACGCCCCCCACGCCTCTCAGTCCCCAGCCCACGGTTTACGCCAGCAGCTTGGTCACCACGCCCGCGCCCACAGTGCGGCCCGAGTCGCGGATGGCGAAGCGCAGGCCCACCTCGGCCGCCACCGGCAGCGACAGCTCCACTGTGGCGCGGAAGTTGTCACCGGGCATCACCATGGCCGTGCCCTCCGGCAGCACCACGCGGCCTGTAAAGACAGGTGCGGGGGACGGGGGCACGGGGCCCAGGGCACGTGTTGGGCGTCAGGGGCTGGGGCATGTGCTAGGGCAGAACTGCTGAGGTGCTGAGATGGGCCCTATACCCATCCCTGCCCCACCGCAGCCCTCCAGTCCAAGTCCACAGGCAGGCCCAGCAGCCAGTGCGACCAGCCCCACTCACCGACCACGTCCGCGGTGCGCAGGAAGAACTGGGGCGCGTAGTTGGAGGTGAAGGGCGTGTGCCGCCCGCCCTCCTCCTTCGTCAGCGCGTACACCTCCGCCTCAAATTTCTGCGGGGAGGGGGTTTGGGGGTCGGCAGTTGGAGGGACCGGGCCAGTGTGGCGAGCTTGAGCTGGTACACTATACCCTGAGGGATGAGGAACTCCTTAAATGACTGCAGTGCAGTCTGATGTCCCTGGCTGCTAATGCTCCCCACAATGCAACGTACGCATGTCTGAATGGCATGCCGTCATAGCGCCCGCACCTTGAACGTCTTGACTGAGCCGGGCTTGCAGATGACCTGGCCGCGTGACACGTCCTCGCGCTTCACGCCACGCAGCAGCAGCCCCACGTTCTCGCCTGCCTGCCCCTGGCCCAGCGACTTCTTGAACATTTCCACACCTGCAGGGGGGGAGGGTACAGAAGCGGCAGGGCGGGTGGGTAGATGGGGGACATGTGAGTGGGGGCAGAGCGAGCGTCATCATGTCCAGGCTGCAGCGCACCATGGCGGGCCGCCCATCAAGCACTGCTACAACAAGCGCGGAGCCACATTTGCCAGCAGTATGCCTGCAGCAAAGCCACTGAGCCCCTCCGACCCTTATGGCAGCAGGCAGCAGCCGCGCACCTGTTACCGTCGTCTTGACGGTCGGTTTGAGGCCCACAATCTCAATGTCCTCACCCGCCTTGATCACACCTGGGGGGGATGTGGTGCGGGGTGCATGGAGGGGACCGAATGTGTTGGAAGCAAGCATTGCAACAGCTGATGACTGTGCAACAGGCTGTTGTACTGCAACAGGCTTGGTACGGGTACTCTGCAGCCTGCAATGCAATGCTGGTGTGGGCCGCGTGGCGGTCAAGCCGCCTCCTGCTCCATCGCTCCTCCCACCCCAACCAAACCAAACCCAGCACAACCCAACACGACACAACCAACACACCACAACCCAACCCAACCCAACACAGCCCACCCCACCCCACCCCGCCCCGCACGCACCCTGCTCCACGCGCCCCGTGACCACCGTGCCGCGGCCCGCGATCGAGAAGACGTCCTCCACCGGCATCTGGAACGGCTTGTCGGTGGCGCGCACGGGCACGGGGATGTGCTCGTCCACCGCGGCCATGAGCTTCAGGATGGCGTCACGCCCCAGCGCCGGCTTCTCGCCGTTGAGCGCGCACAGCGCTGAGCCGCGGATGATGGGAACGTCATCGCCCGGGAACTTGTAGAAGCTCAGCAGCTCGCGCACCTCCATCTCCACGATCTCCTGCAGCTCCTTGTCCTCCACCACGTCACACTTGTTGAGGAACACGACGAGGGAGGGCACGCCCACCTGCTTGGCCAGCAGGATGTGCTCGCGTGTCTGGGGCATCGGCCCGTCGGCCGCGCTCACCACCAGGATCGCGCCATCCATCTGCGCGGGGGCACGCAGGGGAGGGCCGCGGCACGAATCCTCACTCTGCCAGCATCGATGACATGACATATGACATATGACTACTAACATTGACATTGACATATGAGATATGACATGTCGATATGACATATGACTAGTAAGCTACTCGCAGTTACATGGTGATCAAGCTGTTCCAAAGGTGGACAGCTGCGCATAGGGGTGCCCCCACGCTCGGCTGGCTGCAGCTATGCATGCTGTGACTGCTGTGGCCGTGATGGTGTCCCACATCCTGCACACTACCCGACAGGCAGCCCTCACTAGTTGGGGCACCGCTGGCCCGCGCCTTGCTGCAGCTCCCCCCATCCCCCACTCACTGCCGCCCAGCCCAGGCAGCTCAGGCTGTGCCCCGCCCCCACACACGCCCTGCCACACCTGTGCTGCGCCCGTGATCATGTTCTTGACATAATCCGCGTGGCCGGGGCAGTCGACGTGCGCGTAGTGCCGCTTGTCTGTTGAGTACTCGACTGCGGGGAGGGACAGGGGCGGCAGGGCATGTGTGATGCGTGCGTGGAGGGGGCTTGAATGGGGCATGAGGGTATGGGGCACGCGGGGGGTGGGGTCAAGAGGCATGTACAGGCATGTGCCGGTGGGAGGTGTTTGTGCCCCAGCCTGCTACCCCTGTGCAGTGCCCCCACCACCCCGCCCCGACCAGACTAAAGAAACCCTTGAGCCCCATGAGATAAATACTCTGCACCCTTGGCCCCATCCCACTACTGACCGTGCGCCGCATTGATGGTGATGCCGCGTGCCTTCTCCTCGGGCGCCTGCACCACGCAGCACACACGCAGGCGCACATCCGCAAGCAGCCGTGAGCAAGCCACCGCACCACACAGAGCATGACAACATGCAGAGCATGACCAACATGCGCATATGCATACCCAGAGGCACACGTTGGTTTGAGCACACTGCGGCTGGCATGCGCCACTCGCTGCACACCCCTTGTGTGCTGTAGCTCAGCTGGAAACACAACTGCGCTGCTGGCACGCGACGTTGGGTGCTGCCTGCCGCGCACACACCGGTACTGTGCATGCCACCCGCTCGCACCTTGTCGATCTGGTCGTATGCAAGCGCTGTGGAGCCGCCAGTCTCAGCCAGCACCTGCACCGAGATAGAGGAGGCAGGGCACAGCGGTGGGCATGTGGCGGGCATGTGATCAATGAGCTTATGTCCTGCTGGTGGCCCTGCTGAGCGGCACACCAGCAGTACGAGTGTCTCCCATGCAGCTGTGCAGCACTGTACGCTGACCTGAGCAGCGGTGATCCAGGCTGTAGCAGGACGTGGTCATGCACATGTGGCACACGCTCCTGCATGCATGTGTCCGCCATGCACAAGGCATGGCGCGCATGGATACGCGCTGGCATGTAAGGGTCAGAGCATATGTGCCGGACCTTGGTGATTGCAGCCGTGAGCGTGGTCTTGCCGTGATCTACGTGGCCGATGGTGCCGATGTTCATGTGAGGCTTGGTGCGGGAGTTGATGTCGTAAGTGCTCATGAGCCGAGACCATTTGGGCACTGACCAGGATGTGCTCGATGGGCTGCACACATAGTATATGACGGTACCGGCATGGTTTCAGAGAACGTGGATCCATGGATCTGCGCGCGCAGGCTTTGCTCAACCCTTGCCCTACCTGCTGAGCAGACCAAGACCCGCTTGGCAAGCCTGACGCCCGGAACATGAAGCAAGCATACCCATCAGCCGCTGCCCGGCCATGGTGGCCATCAGGGCTGCCATAATGTGTGCTCTACCCCTGCAAATCAACGTGTGCGTCGTGCTTCAGGGCAGCACCATGCCCTCGTGGACTGCAGCCCCGATCGTGAGGATCGACACCCACAACAAAAGTGGAATGCTCACACATGGGTGGTATTGCGGGACGCCACTGTTGGGGTGCTGTTATAATATATTTTGTTGATCCATGCTGAAGGTGTCCACCTTCGGCTCAATCCTTTGCCATTTTACAACAGCAGTAGTGCAACACAGCCTTCCTGGATTGTGTTCAATACACATGCACTCCACAAATTGCAGGCATGCACGAGTTTCAGGAGCGTGGCGTGTGAGGCATGTACCCACAGCACCCATGTACCCACACATGGACAGGCCGCCTGGTCGGCTGAGCAAAGTTTACCCAACTTTACCACTTAGAAGCAATGTGCATCAATAGTATCCACATCTGTACCCAGCGGGAGCACTCTGGAACAGTCAGGCAGACAGGCACTTGGCTTGACTCATGTGTGCTGCCGGAGGGTGTGGTGCATGCTGCCCTGCATGCTGCCCCAGGGACCGTTTTCCTGTGCTGCCGCACATGCAGTGCACAAAGGTGTTGACACTGGCGCTTGAGCGCTGTCTGATTGAAGCACGGTGTCCACGCCACATGTGCTTCGTAGCGGCAGCCTGGCATGGCAACAGAGAGCCAGGCTATGACGTACAGCACGCATGACCAAGCCAGCCGCAGTACCGTACAAAGCGCACTGGTCATCTGCAGCCCAGCTACCCTGCTGGGCCAGCCACTGGGTGGGTGCAAGCAGCAGGCGCCGGCACTCCCCCCAGTGCAGGCGCCCTCCCCGGCCGCAGCTTGACAAGCGGGTAAAGCCTGTGGGGTAATGCCTGCGGGCCTGCTGGGACCCAGGGGAGCCCAGCGCTGCTGATGGATGACAGTGGCGGGCCAAACACGGCGCGTAACAGCTGGCGATGCTCCCGCCCACCCTCCTTGACCTTGGTGCCCAGATTCGCCTCATCCTACAGTTAAATAGGTGGCTCTGTCACGAGCACGCCAGAGCCACCGTGATTAATCACGCCATGAAATTTGTAAAGAACACCAGCCTAGCGCGTTCCCGCATACCTTGCTTGCACATCTTCTGCACATGGGCTTACCAGTCTCAGTGATTAGTTCTGTTTTTGCTGCGGTTGTGGGGATTGCGGTGCCCACGCACACTATTGCTGTAAGCTTTGACAGAGAAGAGTCAGACTGCGAGACTGAAGAACCAAGCGGGAATTGTTTCCTGCTACTGCGTACTGCCGTGCGTACTGCAAACCAAAACCAGGGCTTTTACGTATGCTCATGATTCGTTTATGTCTGAGACTAATTACCAATGGTTAAGCTGGTCAGCTTCTGGTCTGGCTTGGTGTTGTCATTATGATACTGCGCTATAAACTTCGGCGCAAGGCAAGGCCACGGGGGGATGTAATCCACTTCCTGAGTGTGCTGTGCGTTCTGCTTCCCTGCGCCCAGTATCTTCATCTGCCTGGTGCCCAGGCGCAACAGCCGTCTAGCGCACCGGGCTTTCAGTGCTCCAGCCCCAGAACTGGCGATCAAACGGCGTGCAGCGTGGGCCCGGGCAATGTCAGCTTTTCGAGCACCACAGCTCTGGACTTGACAGCATTCCCTGATGCGGGCGTGGCCTTCATGGGAAGCGGCAAGGACACCCTGCTGGACGCCACGCAGCTGAAAATCAGCAGCGGTGCGCATCTGGGTTTGCACCTCGTACATGGGTCATGAGCCTTGCGGGTCATGCATGGGCAGTGGTCCAGCATCCCCGCACTAATGCACCACTGCAACAATGGGCCTATGCTGCAGTGCGCGCATGCACATGCGTGGCCTCATGTTTCTGTGCCTCTACCCCTCGTCCATGCCCATAATGGATGTCTGCCACGCCATGCAGGCTCCGTCAGTCAAACGGTGTCCTTCCAGGACCTTGTCCTGCTGAGCAGCACAACCGCAGCAACGGACGCGTCCGCGCCATTTGCACCGCCCACCCTCGCGCGCGCCGGCGTGCGGGTGACATACAACAGCGTCACCCTCGTGCTGTCCGCATGCACCGACCTGGGCGCGGCCATCGCATGGGCTTGCGCCGCCACGCCCTCGCCCGCCATCCTCGTCCGTGACCGCTCCATCCTCATCACACAGCTCACACTGGGGCGCACCAGCATGCGTGACCTCACACTCACGTGCCGCGCGGTGTGGCACACCACCGTGCCGCTGCCCGCGCGTGACGCGGCCGACCCGGAGGCCGTCCCCTCCCCTGCCTGTCTGTCAGCCTCCGTCACCAGCGGCGCTGAGCTGCTGGCCGCACTGCGTGAGCTAGGCGTGGCCCGCCCCGCAGCCACCACCACCACGCTGTGGCTCACGGGTGACGTGTCACTGGCACGCCTCAACCTGTCCACCATGCCCCCCGCGTCAACCACCTTTGCGATTACCAACACGCTGCACCTGCGCGGGGTGCCTCAGAGCTTTGACACTGCGCTCGCCGTGCCTGGGGAGGGGCCCCAGGAGCTGGCACCCGGTGCGCAGGGCACGGCATCGCTGCCTGCACAGCGCTGGCCGGAGCTGGACCTGGGGGGTGCGTATGGGCTGCTCTCGCCCATGGGTTCGCACGGCACCGTCAAGGTGAGCGCCCGCTGCCGCCGCCACTGCTGCTGCTGCTGCTGCTGCTGCTGCTGCTGCTGCTACTGCTGCTGCTGCTGCTGCTGCTGCTGCTGCTACTGCTGCTGCGCACTTGCGGCCATGCGCCGTCATGCATGGTTTATGGTTAGTAAGATGCGGTGTCAGGAGAAGAGAGGATGGCTGGGGTGTTCGGGGCTGGCGGCACTACTGCAGGCTTGGAGTGTGGCTGCTTGTGCGCTTGGGCGCTGATTCACGGCTTGTGGTGGTCAAGGGAGGGCCTCTGGCTCAGCCCCCAGTGCAGCCCTACCGCTCTCCTCTGCAACCCCTTCCATGGCATCCCCACCATTTCGTGTAGCCATGCCTCACCATTCATCATGGCTACGGGCTGGTCGTCACGCGCTTAGGCTGGCACGTGCATGACCTCCTGCTGCTGCCCTGTGCCGTGCAGATGAGTGGGCTGCTGGTGAGCAACGGCCCACCGGGGCGGGAGCCACAGATCCCGTACTCCCTGCTCACTGCACTGCTGTACACGGTGGACAGCACCATCCGGTGCGTGGGTGCCGTGGAGGCGCACATCCGCCGCAGCTGGGGGCTGTGTTCAAGCATGTCACACCTTTGGGGAGGTGCTGTGCTGCTCAGCCCTGCTGCTGCTTGCTCCCACATGGAGGCAGATGTGGGACCGCTTGCCAGGCACCCATGCGACAGGTAGGGCATAGTACAGGTGATGCATGGTATTGCATGCACCGATTGCACCCTGCTGACTGGCGCCCCGCCCCCCCCCCCCCTCCCCCCCTATCCCTTCCCACACTGCTGCCCCGCAGCCCGCTCTCCAGCACGCTGGGCGACACCCCGCGGCTGCAGCTGAGCAACGTGACGCTGCTGCTGCACGGCGATGAGCTGGCGTGGTGGCGGTGGTGGTTCTCCCAGCCGCTGGCCAACACGCTGACCGCGCCGTACGACCCGTCCACCGAGTGGGTCACTTTGAACCTTCTGCGTGAAGGCTGGGAGCAGCCCACCATCACGGAGGACGCAGTCGTGTGGGGCTCAGTGGTGGGCATCAATCGTGCGTGGGCGTGGGACGGCGTGGTGATGGCGGACCGCGCCGGTGCGCGCCCGCGCCCCTCCGCGGTTACCCCCGCGTTCCCGCTG
This sequence comes from Chlamydomonas applanata, assembly GCA_001662365.1. NCBI lineage: Eukaryota > Viridiplantae > Chlorophyta > Chlorophyceae > Chlamydomonadales > Chlamydomonadaceae > Chlamydomonas > Chlamydomonas applanata. Next base: position 40,965 of record BDCZ01000370.1, on the reverse strand, counting down.
TCCGGCGTGATGCTGATCAAGGGGGAGGACGCGGCGCAGGTCAGCGAGACCGCGCTGCTGCCCTTCTCGCTGTACACGGTGGCGTTTGACACGCTGTCCCCCGCCGACCTGCGCACCACCCCTGCGCCCGACCCCTCCACCATCGACTACCTGCACCGCTTCCTCGTCTCCTCCCTCGCGCTGGACGTCCGCGAGTTCCTGTCCACCCGCCCCGTGGTTGCGCGCTCGTACGCGCTGCTGGGCAACCCCGCGCTGCCCCGCGAGCGCACGCTGGACCTGGCCGGCTGCCCGCCCACCGTCACTCTCATCCCCTCTGTGGTTTTCTCACTCATGCACCTCGTGATCGCGGGGGCGCCCCCGCTGCCCAGTGCCGCGGTGTGCGGGCCGGCTGCACGCGCGGCAGGTGTGGCCACCGCCGCGCCCTGGCCCGCCGGCTGCCCACCCAATGAGGACACCATGCAGCGGTCGGCGTGGCAGGCGCTGGGGCTGCCAGCCGTGACCGCGCCGGGCTGGGCCAACGGCACTCAGATGGTGGGCGTGGAGGAGGAGGGCGAGGTGGAGCAGGAGCTGGGGGGCTTCACGTCGCTGCTGTGGACGCTGCGCTTCAAGCGCGCCGCAGCCCAGCGCGGCAATGGCACCATCTCCCTCTTCCTCTACAACGTCACACTGCTGGTGCCCGACCTGGAGATGCGCGCGATTGTTGAGGTGGCACGCACCGGGGCCACGCGCGTCGCCATCTCGGACCGTGCACAGGCGCTGCTGGCGGCCGCGCTGGCGGCGTCTGACTGGACCGACTCAATGTGGCCGCCCGGGGGGTTGACGTTCCCCAGCTTCACGTGGTTCGCCACGCGGGGCTCGTGGGTCACCATTGCGCCCTACCCCACTGCCATGATTACGGGGGCACCCCCACCCGCCGCCGCCACGTCACTCACCACGTACCGCGCAGTGTTCGCTGCGCTGCCCACTGTGGTGGCCAACATGAGCGGGCCGCTGCTCAAGCCGCCCGCGCCCCCGCCTGCGCCCCCGGCACCACCGTCTGTGTATGCCCCCGGCGGGAATGGCGCCGCGCCCAGCTCTCAGCCCAACCTGCTGCCCGCGGTTGTGGGCGCGTGCGTGGGGGGCGTGGCGCTGGTGTTGGGCGTGGCGGGCGTGTGGGTGTGGTACACGCGCGCCAGTGCCACGCCCAGGCCGTCAGCTGACAGCTCGTCCGTGGAGGCGGGCGGGATGGGTGGTAGTGCTGGAGGGGCCAAGGGCACGGGCCAGGCAGGTGGCGGCTCTGCGTACTCGGGCGGCGCCGCAGACAACTCAGACTCTGGGCTGCTCCCCGTCAGCAGGGGTGCCGCCGCCCGCCGCCCACGTGCCAGCGAGCACGTGGCCGCGACTGCCACACTCGTGCTCTGTGCCTCGGATGCACCCCATGGCGGTGCGTCGTCATCATCTAGTCCGTCCAGCGGCACCGGCGCAAGCAGCTCGGCCCATGGCGGTGGGAGCGGCAGTGATGGGGGCCCAGCCTCTGGTGGCTGCGGTGAGAAGGAGCTGCCACACGGCGGCATCACAGCGCTGGGTGCGCAGGCGCTGGCGGCCGCGGCGGCGGTGGCCTCAGGGGTGCAAGCTGAGATTGCGCCAGTGGACCCCTCCCTGCGGGTCCCTGAGGGCCCGCGGCTGCCCACCGGCACATTGTCGTGCGTGCTGCGCGTGGAGGGGTCGGCCACGCTGCCCCCGCTCGGTGACAGCAGCGGCAGCGCTGTGCCCGCTGCACCCGAGGCATCGCCCGAGGGCGGCTCCGACTCCCCGGGTGGGGCCAGCTCTGGCAGCGGGCATGCTCCTGCAGCTGCTGGTGCTGGCAGGGGGGCGGGCAGGGCTGCGGCCAGTGCAGCCGACGGCGCAGCAGCAGCAGCAGCTCCTGCAGCCGACACGGGCGGCGCCAAGGCCGGGGGGGCGGGGGTTGAGGTTACAGGCAAGAAGAAACGCGCGCCGCAGGACAACCCGCACGCCGAGCTGGCGGCTGCGGTGGCGGCGCTGCAGGCGGAGCTGGCGGGCACGGGCGGGCTGGGGGCGTGTGGCGGTGTGCAGCTGATTCGTGAGCTGGGCAAGGGCAGCTACGGCACGGTGTACCAGGGCACATGGCGGGGGCTGGCGGTCGCGTGCAAGCGGCTCATCTTCTCACAGCTCACGGGCCTGGCCACTGACGCGGGGCGTCGCGCCGCGCTGCAGGAGGCAGCACTTAATGCGTCGCTGTCCCACCCTAACATCGTGGCCACGTACAGCTACGACATGCGGCCGCTGGGCGGGGGTGGCGGGGGTGTGGGCGCGCGGCCGCAGGGCATCACTGACTGGCAGCTGTTCATCATCCAGGAGTTGTGTGACGGGGGCTCCCTGTACGATGCGCTGGTGGGCGGCCGGCTGTTTGACCATGCAAGTGGAGTGCCCCACTTGGCCCTGGTGCTCAACCTCATCCTTGATGTGGCAGCCGGCCTGGAGTACCTACACCTGCGCAACATCCTGCACGGGGTGCGTGGCTGCGTGGCAGTGGAGGGATCATGGCAATGCCAAGCCCTGGACCCGGGCTCCGGCAGCAGTGCTCTGGCGGCAGACAGCACGTGGCTGCTCGTGGTTGCTCGGTTGTGCCGCGTCTCTGCTGCCGCTGGCCCGCACTGCCTGCCGGCACTGCTTTGCCTTGCTGCACCATCCTGTAGTGGTGCTTCTGCCGATGTTGGGCTGCAGCGGGGTGCGCGTGCTGCTGCGGCTGGGCGCGCACGGCTTGCGCGTCCTTAACTGTCTTTTCAAGAGCAGGACCTCAACTGACCCCCCCATGACCACATCGTTATCGCTCCCCCCTTGCCGCCTCCCTTGCCCCCTCCCTTGCCCCCTCCCTTTGAGCGGGACCCTGACTGGCCCCCCCATGACCACCTCGCTCGTTCCTCTCCCACTGCCTCCCTTTCTCCTCCCGCATGCACTCCCAAACCCTGCAGGACCTCAAGCCCGACAACTGCCTGCTGCGCACCACGCCCCAGGGCGTGGTTGCCAAGCTCGCCGACTTTGGCATGAGCATCAAGATGGGCGCGCACCAGACGCACGTGAGCGGCGTGCGCCACGGCACCCCGCTGTACATCGCGCCAGAGGTGCTGCGGCAGGGGCGCGCGAGCAAGGCGGCGGACGTGTACGCGTTTGGCGTCATGTGCTGGGAGCTGGCGCATGGGCGGTCGGCTTGGGACCAGCTGCTGCGCGTCGCCAAGCACAACATGCTCGTCAAGGGCGTGCAGTACATGCCCGGCCTCTTTGTGTGGGACGTGCTGTGCAGCCGCAGCAGCGCCGGTGCACCGGGCCCCAGCGCTGACGCTGCCGCATACCAGGGGGGTGCAAATGAGGCTACGGCGCCTGTGGAAGATGCGGCAGCCGCTAGCACAGGCGCAGGCGCGCCACTGACTGCGCTCGAGGCGCTGGCGCACCTGGGTGCGGCTTGCATGTCTCTGGAGCCGGCTCGGCGGCCCACCGCGCGTGACATCCTGGACACCCTCTACAGCATCTCCTCCCTGGTGTGTGGGTGGTGCGATCCAGTGGCATGACACAATCAGGGCCCTTGGCTGCAGCACTGGCTGCAGGGCGCTCGCGCGGCTTGCATAACTGATTGACTGACTGCATAACTGGTTGACTGGCTGCCTGCATAACTGATTGACTGACTGGCTGACTGACTGACTGACCGACTGACTACTGGCTGGCTGACTGAGTGATTGCCTGGCTGGCTGACTTCTGCCACCTGTGTGTTGTACACCTGTCCGGGTTGGACTGTGCCTGACGTCTGGCGCCTCTCTTTGCTCTTTTCCTGTGTGGCCACAGGCGCAGCGTGAGCTGCTGCAGATGCAGAGCGAGATGGTGGCAGTACACCATGCGGTTGGCTTTGCCTGAAGTGGCTCACCTGAAGTGGCTGACGTGGAGTGGCTGGCCTGGAGTGTGTTGCGCCTCGTTGTGGCATGGCGTGTTTCACCTCCGATGAACCTGAATGCCAGCTGCTCCCCGTGCAGCAAATGCACCTTCATGCAAATTCATGCAGGGACACAGAATGAGCGCAGCCATGGATCTGAGAGAAGTTGCATTCGCGCAGATGACAGCAGTGGTAAGATGGGAATTCTAATTAGCTCATGTGGCTTGTGGGGGCAAGCATCAGTAGAGTGTATGCATATGCCGCTGTGCATGTATGGAGGTGGGTGCCATCAAAGCCGCTGACGCGTGTTGAATTTACAAGGTTATGCGTGCGTATTATGATATGCTTGGCTGTGGCTGTGATCAAACTCAAACTCCCAAGATGGTGTGGTGTCGGTGTTGCTATGGCACGCGCTGTGGCCCCACGCTTGCTGGTGTGTCTGGTGCGCGGGAGTGGCGGAATAACTTATAGGGGTTGGTGTGCCTGTCAGTGTGATTCATGTATGGTTGAAGAAGGCAGCTTGAAGAACACATGCACGGGGTTCTGTTTGTCCATGTTGGGGGAGGCTCGGACACTATGGACACAACCGTGGAGGGATGGTATCGGCTGACTTGCACACCCACGTAAGCCCTGCCCCACACGTATTGATGCGCATGAGGCAAGGTGGGGGGGGGAGGGGGGGGTGTTGGCTGCTGTAAGATAGTGGGCATTGCAAAGCATCAATAGAAAGGCGCTCGTGTTATTATGGCGTAATTAAAAATGGCACCATGCTTGCTAAGACCTAAGAGCCCAAGCTTTGCAGCACTGGCAGTGGTGATGATGGCGGTTGTAAGCTTGTGATCAGGCCTGGGCTGGGCAGAGTCAGTCATGCTGCGCATGGTGCAGCCACAGCTCGTCCCGCTCTGATCATCCAGCTGGGGTGATGTCAGGGATCCGCAGCAGGTGAGGTGATGGCAGCACTTGTGCATCAGAGCACGGCGCCCAAAGGCCCTGCAATACCTTTTGATCCAGGCGGCAATGTACTGCCAAATTAAAGTTGACATGAACGCTGGCAGTTCAATGCATGCTGGTCCCGCAGGCATGGTGCTTGTAAAATCCAGTGAACAGATTCCAATTCTCAACGGTAACCAACTCCAACCGCCAACCTTCCCCAGCTGGCTCGATGCACATTGAATCAATATGCATTATTTGTACTGCAACAATGATTGTACGCAGGCATGTAATGCTTCATTTGTGTGCTCCTCCTCATCGATGAACTGGTGAAGTCCAGGAGGGCATGCACCTCAAACAGGTGCACGCATATCTGCTGTTGCTGCTGGCCCCCTGCTTGTTCGTCTGTTTGGCAAAGGCAAAGCTGGCAGAGAGGCCATGCAGCGTCCAGGACACCAGCAGCAGCTACGTGAGGAAGGGTCGCGTGACCTGCTTCGCCCTGACGTCTTCGCCAGTGCCATCAGCAGCAGAGCCAGATGACTTGTCACAGCTTGACCCTGGACTGTGGCAGCCAAACAACACCGTGATAATTCAGGGATCTGCTGACGTTAAAGCCAGGCTTATACTGACGGGGGACCTGGCATTGGGTGAGCACCGCGACGGAGCGCAATTGTGCTTGCGCCCCATCATGCCCTGACTGCTGCCATGTGCTGAGAATGTTACTGGCATCATGCAAGTAAAGGCATGGCATGCAGTACGGCATGCATGGAGCTCAGGCACAGGAACGACGGCGGGGTTGATGGCCGCACACCACACCGCGGCACCATGGCAGCTGGTTGAGCGCACACATGCTAAGCCAGCTGACGTGTTGAGGCCCCTCGACACAGCTGCATGCGTGGCTGTGCACACCTGTGCACGCAGGCGGTGCGCAGCTGGTGCTGCAGCAGCTGTCACTGGCCGTGAACCGGCCCCTGGCTGTGCCCACCACCACGGACGATGCCGCACTGGGCCGCTGGCTGGTGCCCCCAGGCCTCAGCCTCAGCCTGCCACTGGCCGCAGCGCTCACCTCCCTGCCTGACTCGGCCAACATCGGCGCCTCTGTGCTGAACCCAAACGCTGCGGCAGCAGCACTGGTGATGGTGGACGTGGCGATCACAGTCACGCCCTGCTCCGGGCTGAAGCCTGCGTTTGACGCGCTGTGTGCACTGGAGCCGGGCCAGGGGCTGGGCATCTCCCCAGCACGCATCACCATGCGCGCCCTGACCTCCAGCGCCGGCCTGTCCGCCACCAACGTGTCGCTAACATGTGCGGGGCCTGCCCCCAGCGCTCCCAACGCGACACTCGTCGCATGGGCAGCAGCATGGGGTGCGTGCAGCGCAGGGGAGGTCGCGTCGGGCGCTGAGCTGTGGGCCACGCTGTCTGCCCTTGCTTCATCGCCCGCCCCGCCCGCCACCGCATACCTCACGCTCACCGCCAACGCCAGCCTGGCGGGCCTGGGGCTGCGCACAACGGCGGGCGGGCCCGCGCTGCTGCCCCTCGTGTCGAACGTGGTGCTGCGCGGTGCGGTGGCGGCGCCCAACGCCGCTGCCTTGCCACGCATCGGTGACCCCATGCTGCCTGCCGGCCGGGTGGTGCTGGACCTGGGGGCCATCCCCTCGCTGCTGGGGGCAGCGCCTGGCGCGGGCGTGCCGCCGCCCGGAGCGCCCGCAAGCGCGCCCTTGAGTGTGCCCCGGCTCGTGATCCGTGACCTGGTGCTGGCCAACGCGCCGCCTGGGTCCCCGCTGGAGTACCCGCTGGGGCTGCTCACGCTGCTGGGCTGGGCGGTGGAGATGCCGCGGTGCGTGGCGGGGGCAGCAGCTGCGCTTTGAGCCTGCGTGTGTGGCTAAGGAATGGGGGCCGGGGTGCCGGGGCCGGCAGCTGGTGCTGGACTGCTGGTGCTGGCCCACACCAGCACGATAGCCACCACCGGCACAGCGGCACAGTGAGTTACAGTGTGGCGGCACCACAATATGCGTACGCGTGCAGGCTGATGTTCGGCGCGTCAGACTCATCCGCGGTGCGGTTGGCGCTGGAGCGGTGCACCGTGCTGGTGGCCCTGGACGAGGTGTGGCGCTGGGCACATGGAGGGGCATGGGGAGGCCTGGGCGCGGGGCCCATGCTTGCAGTTGTGTTCCCTGCCCCTGGCCTGCTGTGTGAACCTCTGTACTAGACTAGGGCTGCCTGAAAGATCAGGGCGAGGGAGGCAGGGTGAGAGAGAGTAAGGGTTGGAGTGTTTGATGTGCATGCCATGTGTGACGTACCACGCTGGTGCACCAACAATTTGATGCGCCAGCAGTCATGTGCCACGCTGCTTTGCGTACACTTCCAGAACCCCTCGCTGACTGGCAGCAGCTGCCCGCCCACCCGCCCGACTTCATGTTTGCTCATGTGTGCTGCGCGCTGCAGGCCGGCGTGTGGGCGTACTGGGCGGGGCGCGTACTGGCTGCACCTGCAGTGCGTGCCCCACGCTCAGTGAATGGGTCAGTGGTGGAGGCGGATGAGCTGGGGCGGCTGCAGTGGCTCAGGGCGTCATGGCAGGGCCTGCTGCCACAGGTGTGCGGCACGCCTGCCTGCATGGCCCCTTGCACGCACGCCCATTTGCCCGCCCGCATGCCTGCCTGCCCGCCTGCCTGCATGCCTGCCTGCCCGCCTGGGGGATCCAGTGGCAGTGTGACACAGCGGCAGGCTTCACGGCTGCGCCGAGCTCTGGTCTTTGCTGGCTATGTGATTTGAGATGGGGGCTGCTGCAGGATTGTGCTAGGCACGCACCCTTCCCTCTGTGTTCTGTCTCTGTGTCCAGTCACATCTGGCACACCAGCTGCCACCTGACGGCTGCCACCCTGCAGTCTTGACTGCACGCTGACACGCCACCTTCACCTGCTGTGCCCCTGACGATTGGCCACTGCAGGTCGCGTGGGCAAGTGAGACGCGCAGTGCGGTGCGCATCCTGTCATGTCGCCCGTTCTACGGCCGCGTCTCGCTCTCAGACGTGGTGGTGGCACCAGCTAGCGTGCCCGGCGAGCTCCCACTGCTGCCGACGGTACCGCAGCTTGTACCGCACACGGGTGCGCAGGAGCACGGGCAGGGTGGGGCCAGTGGTGGGGCATGCGCCGGGCAGGAGCGCAGGCGACATTTGTCTGCAGAACTGAGTGGCAAGTTCGGGCATGTATGTGCGTGTGTACAAACGTTTGTACAGCGTGTGTACAACTGGCACGGCTGCGCTGCAGGCCTCAAATTCCTGGGCGCGTGGTTCGAGGGCTGGACGTACCCGGTCACATGGGTGCGCACGGTGCAGGTGTCCCTAGCGCCCGCAGACTTCCGGCCGCCCTTGGCCGGTGATGAGCAGGTGGGTGTGGGGGGGGCAGGTCGGAGTGGAGAGCGCACTGGCCTGCGCACTTGCTGCGCACCTCCGTGTCTGCAATCTTGGCCGGACACACATCCTGCGTGCGGGTCCGTGGGCGGCAGGCGCGCGGGTGTGCGTACCAATGTGCATGCGTGCAGTGTGGGTGTGCAGCATGCTCTGATCAGCCTGCATGCCATTCCTATGCCGCGCACATGGTGCCCCCGCAGGTGGTGGTGCAGGGCCGGCGGCTGCTCGCGCGCGGCGACCTGTTCCTGGAAGCTGCTGCGTTCGCGGCTTCCATGCCTGTGGTTGCCACACCCATGTCGCTGTGCGGTGACCCTGTGTGGCCGCTGCAGCGCTTCCTGGACCTGCAGGGCGTTGCGTCGCGCATCGCTATCACGTCCCTGGTGCGCCCGCTTTGCCCGGGACAGCACGTGTAGCTTGTGGGTGTGGAGGGATTGGAGGGGGAGGCGCATCGCCTGCCGCAGGCATGCGATGCTCTAGCGGTTGCTGTGAATGTGTTATCGATGTGGAGTTGGAGCGCCGTGCATGAGCGCAAGGGACAATGTGTGGCTGTGCACCTGCGCATGAGCCGCCCTTGGCCCCACCCCCCAACACTGCTCCACTGCTCCAGGGCTCCCTGACACTGCACTACGTGGTGCTGGCCAACGCGGCGTCGCTGACGGGCAATGCACCCGCCCTGGCCGCCGCTGCTGGTGCGGACAGCGATGCGGACAGCGTGGTGGCGGCGTCTGCCGCAGCTAGCAGCCCAGTGCTCCCACCATCGGCGTCGGCGGAGCAGGTGGCGCTGTTTGGGGACCTGGCACTGCCGCTTTGGGCGTTCAAGTTCACACGCCCGGTGCGTGGTGCCGCTGGAGGATTTGTTGCACTGCTGGGGGCGGTGGCCAGTGCCCAGTGGGATGCTCAGCTGTGTTTGGGCACTTGTTCAGCTCCATGCCTTTCGGGCAGCAGGCGTTTGTAGTTGGGCCGCGGGTAGGCACATATTGGGACCATGGAGCCCGTGTTGACTTGTGCTCCCCCTGTTGACCTCGGACCCAGCTGATGGCGCCCACATATCTGTGGAGCTGTCATCCCGCACTCCCTCATACCTCCTGCTGCCCCATCGCGCCGCAGAGCCTGACCGACAGCGTGCGCTCGGGGCCGGCGGTTGCGCGCGTGTTCCTGCATGAGGTCGTGGTGCTGCTGCCCCCCTTGGAGGCGCGCGCGATCACCGAGCTGTGCACGCAGGGCCGCACGTCGGTCGACTTGCCGCCAGCTACACTGGAGGTGCTGCGCAGCGGCCTGCTGCCGCTGCGTGCGACACCAAGCGTGTGGCCGCCCGGGGGTGTCACATTCGAGTCCTTCTTCCTGTTTGGCATTTACGGCCAGTGAGTCGCTCCGAGAGCCATGCTTGCACAGCACCAGCCCTATCGTATGTCTCGCCGCATCATATGTAGAGGGTCT
>BDCZ01000370.1:2823-30463 GCA_001662365.1 Chlamydomonas applanata | reverse complement strand
CCCCCCCCCCCCCCCCCTCAGGTTCATTGGTGCCCAGGCACACCGCATTTCTTGCCACAGAGCCCCCCGCCCGCGTCCACTCGATCTTCTGTGCTGCAGGCAGGTCACGCTTGCACCGTACCCGGCAGCTGGGCTGGATGGCGCACCCCTGCCTGTGACCATGAACGTCACCTCCCGCCTCACGCTGGCCTCCAGCACACAGCCCAGCAGCAACAGCCCTGTGCCACCGCCCAGCAGCACAATCGGTGGACCCTCCAACTCATCAGCGCCAGGTCTACCTGAGAGGCCAGCAGCTGGCAGTGGCAGCAGCAGCAGTGTTGCGCTGGTAGGTGGCGCGGTGGGCGGCACAGTGGGCGCCGTGCTGCTTGTTGCCGTGGCTGTAACGGTGGTGGTGGCACGTTGGCGCGGCGGCGGCAGTCGCCCTGCCACTGTTTCAGACTCGAAGGCTGAGGGGCATGCAGCCGCCAAGGCGCAGGCCTTGTGTGGGGGGCCTGTGACGCTGGGTGGTGGGTGCAGCGATGTGAAGGGGGCGTGTGCGGCCCTCAGTACTGAGATGAGCTCGTGTGGGCCCACCCCGCCAGACCCCGCCTCTGCTGCCTCCGCCGCACTGGTGCGTGGTGCTGGGCTGGGCCGCGGCAGTGCAGGCGCGTGCGGTGGTGGGGATGCACTGGTGAAGGTGTCGGGGGCTGTGTCGGGAGCGGCGGGTACGAGCCGCTCTCCCTCCAGCCCCAGCACCAACAGTGTGGGGTTGGCTGTGTACCGGTGCAGCGAGGGCGGCAGTGCACATGGCGACGGCGGCGCGCTGAATGGTGGTGGTGCGCATGCCGACCCAAGCAGCAGCGGCGATGGATCAGCGCTTCCGCTCAGCGGAGTGGGTGATGGGATGTGTGCAGTGGCGGCGGCCGGCAGTGGGCAGGGCGGCGAGCCCCCCACACCCGCTGTATTTGCCATGGGGGGCCTGCATGCTAGCCCTGCTGGTTTGCAGGCGCCAACTGCCGGTGCTGGCTCAGGCACCACTTCCGGGGCTGCAGCCACTGTTGGCCCTGCTGCCTACCCCGCTCGGGATGCTGGGGCTGGCCCTGCTGCGTGCCCCACTGGGGGTGATGGAGCTGGCGCAGGCAGCAGGGCCGGCGCGGGCCATGTATTGCCGCCCGCCCCATCGGACCCGCGCCTGGATGCGGCCGCGCTGGTGGCGGCGATGGCTGCGGAGGAGGAGGCGGGCGGGGGCCGGTGTGGCGCACGCGACCTGCGGCTGGTGGCCGTGCTGGGGCGGGGCGGCTACGGCACCGTGTATAAAGGTGAGGGGCTGAGGCGTTGCTGGGTGGTGGGCTGCTGCTGCGGGTGGGGCAGCTCCATGCATGGTGTGCCTGCCACTGTGATGCGAGCGGCAATGGGCTGAGCTGGCGAATCTGTGCTTTACTCAACAATGATCTGTGGCTGCCATGGGCATTCTGGGGACAGGCGAGCAGTCCTCGCCCATGATGATGTGCCACGTGTGGCTGCGAGTGGTTTATGACCCTTGGCTCGTGTGCATGATGTGCGGCAGGCGAGTGGCGGGGGCTGGACGTGGCGGTGAAGCGTGTGGTGTTCTCGCAGCTGGGTGGACCAAGCGGTGACGCGGGGCGTCGCGCCGCGCTGCAGGAGGCGGCACTCAACGCGTCGCTGTCCCACCCCAACATCGTGGCCACGTACAGCTACGACATGCGGCCGCTGGGGAGCCCCGGGACCGATGCACACCAGGGGAGCGGGCCTGGCGGTGCTGCAGGCAACGGAGGCGAGGCTGGCAACGGTGGAGGCAGCGGCAGCGGTGTGGGTGCCACGCAGGGCATCACTGACTGGCAGCTGTTCATCATCCAGGAGTTCTGTGATGGCGGATCGCTGTGTGCGGCGCTCACAAACGGGCTGCTGCGCGCACCCGGCGCGGCCGCGCCCGACCTGGGTGCCGTGCTGTCATGTGCTGTGCATGCTGCGGCGGGGATGGTGAGTAGCATGCGGGTTGCTTTGCTGCATGTGCTGCAGCTGCGGCTGCCGGCCATGCTGGTGGTACAGTTGTAGCGCTAGTGGCATGAGGCTGCTGCTGCGCCAGTGGCTGCTGTGCCAATGGATGCAGGTGCCAGCCCAGCTGCTTGTTGAGGCACCCGTCCTCAGCTGCTGTGATTGCCTGCTGCCATCCTCATTGCTTGAGCCTGTCCCACCCCATTCCCAACTCCACCCAATCAAGCTCCCGCATGTCCGGCTCGCTGCACCACACACAGGCGTACATCCACTCGCGCAACGTGATCCATGGCGATCTGAAGCCCGACAACCTGCTGCTGCGTGCACTGCCGGGCGGGGGCTGCGCGCTGAAAGTCGCCGACTTTGGCATGAGCATCAAGATGGGCGCGCACCAGACGCACGTGAGCGGCGTGCGCCACGGCACCCCGCTGTACATCGCGCCAGAGGTGCTGCGGCAGGGGTGCGCGAGCAAGGCGGCGGACGTGTACGCGTTTGGCATCGTGCTCTGGGAGCTGGGCCACGGTGTGCTTGCATGGGACGCACTAGCGGCGGCAGCGGGTGCGGACCCAGGCGCAATGGCTGCACTGACTCTGCCCGAGGTCGCGGCGTCCACGCGCCTGTTCCGCTGGGCGGGCGTGCCGGACGCTGCATTGGTGGCGGCTGCTGGCGTGCCAGTTCCCCACGCAGCCACCGCAGGCGCACGCGCAGGCGCAACAGGTGGGAAGGGCGGTGCGGCCACCAGCTCCAAACCCACTGAGGGTGCACCAGCAGGGGGTGTGGAGGGTGAGGTCCGCGCGCTGCTGGCGTCACTTGGCGCGCAGTGCATGAGTGACGTGCCGGCGTCACGGCCGTCGTTCACCGAGATGCTGCAGCGGCTGCAGGCGATGCAGGCACGGCTGGCGGGTGGGCCTGCGGCCGGCACGCTTGCTGGAACCAACACCAGCGGCAGCGGCACCCGGGGATGCGCAGCTGCAGAGGCGAGGTGCGGAGACGCAGGGGCAGGTGGGTGCAGCAACCACGGGGATCAGCGGGGGTTGGGCCAGGCTGGTGGTGGGGTGCCACACCCGCCCCTGTCAGCCGCCCTCACGCTATCCGCGCCAGCAACACGCGACATGCTGTCAGAGCTGGCGGGTGAGGGCGAGTGAGGTGGAGGGGCCAGGGCAGTGGCAGCAGAACTGGTGGTGGTGGTGGTGGTGCACCCGGTAGTGTGACAGGGGCAGGCAAACCGGCGGTGCTGTCAGTGCTCGCTGAAACGCGGCAGGAAACAGCGCGCTGCATGCTGCTACCTCAGCTGTGCCCTGCATGGGCTGGCTGCCACCAACATCAGCATGATTGCCACAAGGCCAGCGGCCTGTGGCAAGAGGGGTTGAAAGGCATGGCCGTTAAGATTCACGTGATCCCCACCACGTTGCATGTACATAGTGTAATGCTAGGAGCTCACTTGCTTTGGACGGTTGGTGAGGGGTCTTCGTACTTGTGATTAACTAATACAGACTGCATTTTCATCTAAATGGGTGTACCCAAGAAGGTGTACCCATTCACCACATTATCATGTGTGTCAGCGATGCGCCTAGTGCGCTGGCATGCATCGCTGTGTTACGGCAGCAACAAAAGCAGCGGCACAAGCCCTTCAGCAGCATGGCTGAGACGCTATTGCGAACATGAGTGCTGCCTTGCCACACGCGCACATTACTGCGTTATCCCTTGATGGGAACTGGATGGTGAGGTAATCTTGGGGCAAGATGATTCTGGCAATGCATATGGGATGGCTGGCAGCACTTGTTACTTTGTGTGTGTCGTGCGCCAATCTTCATGGACGGTGCAGTCACCGCATGCATTTTGAATATGGCAGGCTGTTTGTGGTATGGTATCTGTTCTTGAGGCTGGCTGCATGTGCTGTGGCCATTTGGGTGCTGGTCACCTGAGTGCAGTGATGTCGCTGCTTTGGTTGCTGCTCATTGTATCAGGTGTCTGGGTGGGTGTTTTTGCAGACTTGTTGGACTGAAAACGCAGCACTGAACGCCGCACGACCGCTGGTAAACCTCTGCTGTGTGGGAGATCAAGCTGTACCCTGTGGCGGCTGCGTGCGGCTGGCGGTTGGGCACAAACGGGATCAGGGATCCTGGCCAGCGCTGTTACACATGACAAAGCCACACATGGTGTGGCCCGCTGTTCGTCATGTGTCAGACTAGCTACCGAGGTGCTCTGTACAGCTCAGGCACATGGGCCCAGGTCACACACGCAGCAGCAGCAAACAGCGGCATCAGCAGTATGGTACAAGCAGCACCGCCACAGTGCAGCACTGTCCCAAGCGTGGCTTAATCCCTTTCCCCTATGGGCTCGTCTTGTACCCGTAACCAAAACGACCTCCTTTCACTCATACCATTTAAAACAAACCTCGTTGCGCACTCTCATCCCCATCCCCTCCTCACCTGTACAGGTTTATCATATCTGAATGATCAAAGCGTGACAGATCAATCAAATCTCAGGCTGCGATCTCGCAAAAGCAGTACGTGGTGGATCATATGGTAAATCTGCACTATAAGTCTATAATCATCCTGCTGCGTTGAAGGCAGGCGCCCAGCACCGCGCGGGCTCATGAGCGCGCCTGCCAGCTTGGCCGCACCACACCCGCTGCGGCAAGCCGTGTGTGTGCCTGCGTGGCGGGGGAGGCCGCAGCGGGCGCGCGCACACCGCCCGGTGGCCCGGACAGCGCTGCCGCCAGTCCGTCCACCTGCCCCGCAACAAGATTGTCTAGGGTGCCCTTGGTGGCCGGCCGGGGGCCGCGCACTGCACGCGGCGACGGCCACGCCACGTCATCACCCACTGCCGCGCCGCCGTGGCGGGCTGATGCGAGGTGTGGCGGTGAGGGGGCCGCTGCACTGGGTGCAGGGGGGAAGGCATCCAGCAGGTCAAAGCCTTGGCCGGCCACAGCTGGGGGTGATGGCGTGGCAGCAGCGGTGGTTGCGGCCTCAGGTGCAGCGGCGTGCGCAGTGCTGCCATTGGCTGCAGCACTGGCAGGTGCGTGGTGCTGGTGGCTGGGTGCTGGTGGCTCGTGTTGGTTGTTTGTGTTGGCGCTGCCAGCCGGCAGGGTTGGGCGCGGCTGCTGCTGTGTGCGCGCCTGTAGCTGTGATGCAGGCTGCGGCTGTGTGCGGCCGTGCTGCTGCTCCCGCTGCACTGCCTTGCCACTGCTACTGGGTGCGGCGGCATCAGCCACAGCGGCAGGGGCAGGGCTTGAAGCGGGTGGCTTCTTGGCGGCGGCAGCGGCCGCAACCTCATCCAGGGCAGCTGCAAGGTCCACGCCCCCCAACCCACCGCCATAGCCGCCCGCCTCCCCAGCCGCGTACACCGGCACATAGGACGGAGGCATGCCTTGGGTGGCGTAGGGCAGGTAGGGCCCGGCGGGGCCAGCGGCCATGTACACGGCAGTGGGCGGGTAGCCACCACCTGGGTACCCCGCCCACGGCAGCACCCACACGGGGGGCTGCACCGCCGCATGTGCATGAGCCATGGCGCCGTCAGTGCCACGCCTTGAGCCGGACGGCGTGTGCGTTGGCGCAACAGCGCCTGCCTCGGCCCCCCACGGGTCGAACGCGCGCGTCGCGATGTGGCCGCCGGCCACGGCCCCGCCGCCCAGCATGGCAGCGCTGGGCGCAACGGCGGCCGCGGCGGCGACACCCCCTCCCAGGTGGTGCGTGTGCACATGCAGCACACCCATGGGCTCACCCATTGGCAGGGGCGACAGGCCCCAGCCGCCCGCCGACCCAGCGGGGCTGAGGGGGCCACGCAGCACTGCGCCAGCCGCCGGCACCCCACGCCCTGCAGCGTGCTGCGCGTCGAGCCACTCCAGCACCCCCAGGTGCGGGTTGAGCGGTGGGGGGCCCCCAGGCGCGCCCTCCTCGCCCTCCCCGTCCGCGCCCTCCGCCTCCTCCTCGTCATCGTCGTCGCTGAGGTGCAGCAGGTCGGCGATGGCGGGTGCGGCGGGTGCGGGCGCGGGCGGGGGCGGAGCAGGCGCTGGCGCTGAGGGCGTGGGCTCGCGTAGGGCGGCAGATGTGGTGGGGCCCGCATGTGCAGCCGCCAGCACGCCCGTGCCACGGCCGAGCGGGGCTGCCACCACAGCAGCTGCGGCGGCTGGGGCGCTCGCTGTGTGTGTGCGGTGGAAAGGTGCCTGTGCCGCTGCAGCTGCCCCCGCCGCCGTGCCGCTGCCGCTGCTGCTATCGGCAGTGGGTGCGTCACCACCAGCTGGCGCCGCAGTGGCGGCTGCTGTCGGGCCTGTGTCCCCGCTGGCGGCGGCAGAAGGCGGCCAAGTGGCGCCAGGTGGCGCCCATGCGTGTGCCGCATACTTGGCGCGGATGAAGCGCTCGAGCTCGGGGCCGTCACGGGGGCGCGGCAGCGTGGGGTCCAGACGCGCCTCCCAGAACTGGGCGTTGGCGGCAGTGTTGCCACCGGCTGCGGGGGACACGGGGCAGCGGACGTGTAAGGATGCGGTATCAATGGTGCTGGTGCACAGCTGTGATGGTACCAGCCACAGGCAGTGTGTGAGCATGCGATTTGCTGCAGCACAGGGCTCGTACGTAGCAAAGGCAAGGCTGGCCCCCTATCGGGCATTGACAAGCCCTCGGGCCCGTCGCTTTGGCTGATACCTGGCCCCGTGCCCTGGCCGCCACAACCCAGCCCCACCACCTCAGCTTACCCTCCTCCATGGCCGCCACCTGCGCCGCTGTCCACGTGTCCAGCGCCACAGAGCGCACCTGCAGCGGGAAGGCGGCCGGGGGGCAGGCACTTGAGGCATTTGGGCGCTATGGCAAGAGCGACAGAGGCACTCAGGTATTGCAGCACTGAGGCACCAAGGCAGCGTCTGGGTACTGAGACACTGAGGCACACGGTACTGGCGCTCACAAGGCACCACCACCTCACCAGCTGCCACCTCAGCAGGCATACCACTGTGGGCCGCTGGCATGCATGCACAATGCCCATGCATCCGCAGCAGCCCACCCCTGGCACCCACCCTCCGTGCTGCCCGCCCGCTGGCTGTCATGCAGCCCCCCATGTGCTTCAAGCCCCTGCCTCCAGCCGGCCTGCCTACACACCTTGGACACGTGCACCCCCAGGCCGCGATGGATGCCGGCACAGCCCATGCACAGGAACACGCCGCAGCTGACGCTGGCCCAGGTGGGGCGTGCTGCATTGGACGGCGACGCGCAGTCAGCACAGCGCGCATTGGCCGGCAGCGCCAGCAGGTCACGCAGCCGCGCCGCGTGCGCAGCAGCTGCTGCCGCGCTCACCCCCGCCTTCTCATTCTCAGGGGCCATACCGGCCTGCTGCCTCCCACGGGCCGTTGGCACCCCAACTGGTTCGGCCCCAGCAGCTCCATTCCCATCCCCGGCCGCCGCCATGCCCTCATACACCAGCCGGCGGGTGGTGATGGCAGCCCCTGGCAGCACTTCTCCCATGCCACCGCTGCCCTCGCGCGCGCCGCTGCCCGGCAACAGCCCCGCCGCTGCGCCTGCGCCCGCCGCCCCGCCCTTGGCCGGCGAGCGCTCCACCCAGCCCTCGTAGAACGCTGCGGCGCGTGCCAGCAGCGCCTCACGCGCAGCGTCCAGCGCGGGGCGGTCCTCAAGCAGCGCCACCACAGCGGCCGACCTGCCGACCCACCGTGTGTGCGTGTGCGTGTGTGGGTTTATGTGTGTGTGTGGCCACAGAAATGCTCAGTACAGCAGCGTGGGAGTGTGTGTGGGGTGGGGAGGAGGGGGTGCGAGGCCAGAGCACGCTCTTGGAAGTTTGAGCACATGCATTCCTGACTCGGTCGCCCAGCCTGCCCGCCTTTGCGTCTGTCCGCCGGTCGCGCACTGGGTGGTGTGCCTCCACCCCAGCCCGCATGGAAGCATGACATCAACAAGGCACCCCTCCAGTTGCCCTCTAGCTGCGTCGCTGGACCTGCTTTAAGCACCTGGCCTATCAACCTTCCCCAGCCCTTCCCAGCTTCCCCCAGCCGCACCTGATGCGCACGTTGGCGCCGTAGTCACGCCCGTCCTTCCCCACATACGAAAAGTTGGCCAGGCAGCGCAGCAGTGGCAGCAGCCGCTCGCACATGTCAGGGCAGCGCGGGTGACCACGGCGCGCGAGGAACTCGAGCACCTGCAGCGCCTGCGGACAGGTGGAGGGAGGGCCGGCAGGCAGGGCCCAGTGCAGTTGGCAACAGCGCGTGCATGTGTGCCGTGGCTGCGGACGGACCGGCAGCTGCCGCTTGCAGTGGCACCTGCTGTTCGTGCACGGCCTGTGCGCCTCCGTCGTCAGGCACGGCCCCCACTCACATCCGGCAGCAGCACTGCTGCAGCAGCACTGCATCCGAACCACGCATGCTTGCTACCAACTCCTGAACCTCGCACCCCCATCCCTCAGCCCCAGCCCCACCCCTTCTCCCGTCCCCGGGCCCCCCACCCCGCAGGCCGTACCTTGTACACGCCGCGCCAGTTTTCACCGTGCCCCATCAGCCGGAACTCCAGCACCGCCAGGATCACGTGCGCCTGCGCCTCGTCCGCAGTCAGTGCCGCCAGCTCGTTCAGCTGCACGCCGGTGGGCCCCCTGCGATGATATGGTGCATGCATGGGGCCCATGGGGCCTGAGGTGCATGGGTGCTGGCGCAGAGGTAATGTTTAGCTCCAGCTGCATGTTCAAGCGCCCATTCGATTGACTCAGGTAGCCCCAGGTGCCTGCTGCCCTGCACCCATGCCTCACAGCAGCAGGCTGCGTGGTGGCAAATGTAGCCAGCTGTGAGCTGCACGAGCGTACATGTATCGAGCTGGTGTGGCATGGGCATGGACAGGTGCGTGCAAGCGTCATGTTGCACTCAGTAGAAGGTGTGTGCCTGAGCAGAATCGACCAGATGCCTAGGATTTGGGGAATGAAGCTGGCCTGCCATTCGCTGGTGCGACGTCTGGCTTTGAGAGGCGTGTGGCAGCTGCGCACTTCGGCCAAGATCGACAAGCCATGCGATCCCCAATGATGCCAGGAGATGCTAAGCATTATATCTCCTGCCGAGCCTGACCACGCGCACCATTTCAGCTTAAACGAAGTCGCATGCCTTGCCTTTCGCTCGACAAGCGAAAAGGGATGGAGACGCCCATTCCTGATTGCGTTAATATAGTCCTTTAGCCACGCAATTGCTTTAGACAGGCCAGATTCATCGTCCGGGCCCGACCCCACCATCCTCCTTGGTGTCTAGAGCTACAAGAAGACTAAGCAGCTAGGAATCCCAATGCGGGGTGCATTAAATAAGAATGGATGAATCACACTGCGCCACTCTATCACATTGCGGCCCACGGGCGCAGCACACATGCCGCGCCACCTGGCTTCTGGACATTAGCGGTGTGGGAATCAGGGGATGTTTGTATGTGCCCGTTTTGTCTGGGCTGTGACCCTGCGCCAGCGTCCCATCAGTACCCTGCAGGCCGTCCATGACTACCATGAGGATCAGTACTGTGGGCCCAGTATGAGCGGGCACGCGCTGGCTGGCAGCAGATGGTCCATGGCTTGCGGCAATAAGCTGGTGTATGCAGTCTGCTGCCATGGTGGAGCTGCATGTATGTACTGCGCAAAACGAGATGCTGCACTAGCAGCCTGGCAGGCTCACGTCTAGAACCATCTACGCAGGTTGTGTCGCTGTGTTCAATTCTGGTGATACCTCTCTGCCAGTACTGCATGCAAGACAGGTCAGCAGTTCACGATGGGCCCTGCAGGGGCCCCAATACCCATTTGAAGCTCGGTGGAATGTCAAGCCTCCAGCTTTGCGTTGAACTGCCTACCTGAATTTTTCACGAGGGTTTGGATCGAGGGTTTTGGAAAAGTCTACCACGGGACCTCAACTATATCGTGGTAGAGTCCCTAGTCCCACAGCATAACCAAAAAATCACAAAACATGGTCACTTCAAGCATGCGTGCAGCAACCCACGCTCAGGCATCCACCCGTGGCACAATCGCCAATGGCGTGGTGCCCCGGCCCTCTAGGGCCGCCGGGCGCGTTGCCATGACCAAGGCCACGCCCCAGGTGAACGCGGCCGTGGTGACAATGGCAAACCCTCAGGCCAAGGCCGCTGCACCTGTGGAGCACAAGCTGCTGTCGTTGAAGGAGCAGATGTGCCTGAGCAACAGGTGAGCACAGCGATGGGGTTGGGCTGCCTTCTGCGGCCAGGGTTGATTTGCACATGTCTGAGGATGCGCGGTTTACGCTAGCTCGCGAGCTGGTGCAAGCGAAGGACGGGGTAGGTGTTTGTAAGGTTCCCACAGCAGGGTGCTGCCTCTCTTGCGCATGTACTGCTTCAGGTTAAAGCCATGCTGTAGCTTGCATGGGGCTATCTCAAGCTTCTCCTGTGCACCCTGGCTTGTTCCGACTGCTTTTCTATGCCCATGCCCAGCCCATATGAGTGTGCTACTGCGCATGTAATGTAGCAGCACCCCTGAGGTTATAAGGCCTGAGTGCTGTGTGAGTCGCTCCACCATGAACCATGCACGCTTTGCATCGCAGGCAGCGTAGCGTGCAGGCGCACTTCCCCACCGCGCTGGGAGTTGATGACTTCATGGCGCGCCTGGAGGTGGCACTGTCCGGCTTTGGCTTCACCGGCGAGAACTCGATTGGTGAGCACATGCAGCCACTACCCATATCTGCCTCTGTGCCCGCCTGTCCGCCGGACACGCCTGCCTACCTGCCTGCAGCACATGGCATTGCGTAGCACATGCATGTGCCTGGCTTGCTAAGCACAACCTGTCTCACTTTGCTAGTCTGCCTGACACGGCGTACTGTGCCCGTGTGCTTCCATCGCAGCGATTACCAACCTGTGCCGCGATGAGGTGACGGTGCCCCTGAAGGACAAGATCGAGGCCGTGTTTGGTGGCTCATTCAACACCAACGGCCTGGGCGGTGTGCTCACGTGCGGTGTGACCGGCATGGGCGCTGGCTTCTCCCACTCCCCCATCTCCGTGAGTCACCGCCTGCTGGCTGCATGCTGCCTGCACCGCTGCTCCTGTTTGCCGTGGCACAACATTCCATGCTGCCTCAGGCATGCATGTGCAGCCAGAACGTGCCGCATCGCCCCATTGCTGGTGCTGACGCCTCCGCTGGTGACCACTTCTGCCGCCCCTGCAGAACGGCAAGGAGCACTACGTGTTCTTTGCCTTCCCCCACATTGCCATCAACGCTGCTGGTGAGGTGGGCGCTATCACCCGCCCCGGCCGCCCCGTCAAGTCATGCGCGTGCGGTGCCCTCCAGAAGTGCCTGATTGAGCTCAAGGCTGAGGGCTACAACAAGAACTGCAAGGTGCCCGGTGTGCACGACCCCCTGGACCCCGAGTACTCCATCCTGAAGCAGCGCCTGGCCCGCCGTGTGCGCTACGAGGGCCTGGACCCCACCAAGATGTCCCTGGTGGACATCACCCATGTCGCTGAGCGCACCATCACCGGCGATCTGGAGTACCTGATTGAGAAGGCAGTTGACACCAAGAAGGCCAACTACGCGGTCATCACCGGTGTGCAGATCCACAACTGGGCCACTGAGCTGACGCCTGATGGCGCGCCTTCGCTTGAGTTCGTCGCCCCCGCCTCTGTCAGCGTGTTCGTGGACGGCAAGCGCTCCTACATCAACCTGGCGCGCGTGCCCACCATGTCCCCCCGTCAGCTGCAGCTCATGGCCAAGGCCTCCATCTCTGACGAGCCGCTGGACGGTGACATCGCGATCAGCAAGACGAGCGCGGGCACCCTGAAGGAGATCCCCCTGAAGTACCTCACCCAGCGCCTGGGTGTGACCAAGGACCAGGAGGAGCTGGACGAGCAGGAGGCGATGCTGGCGCCCGAGCAGGGCTGGCAGACCGGCATCATTGCGGAGATCGCGGGCATGGAGCGTGACCCCCGCGCGCCCACCATGGACAGCGAGGAGAAGTTCTCGTCGTTCAATGTGCTGGGCGGCCTGGGCAACGTGCTGGGCCTCGGCAACTCATCTGTGCCCTGGCCCCCTAGCGTCTAAGATCCCGCACGCCGCGGCGGGGCGGTGGCTGAATGCATGCAGTGACTGCCGCAGTTTCATAGGGGCGGGTCAAGGATGTTTGGCAGGGGCGGTGTATGCTGCGGTGGTGAACGCGTTGCCCAGCGGCCCCACTTGCACACGTACACGTGGCTTCCGAGAGTGTGACAGAGGGCACTGGTGTCTGGTTTGGTATGATTGATCAGCGCTGAAGATTGGGGGGAGTGGCGCGCGCCGGCCGAGACAGGCCTTGTGCATAGGCATGCAGTCGTTGGGCCAGGCACCGTGAGCTGGCCATGCAGCAAAGCAAGTTATCATCAATCATTCGTGGTACTGAGTTTTCGGACGGTGCGCACAGTGAACCCCTGTGTGTTGCATGCTGGCTGCTGGGGCCAGGGCATGAAGCAAGGAGGAGCAAATTTGAGCAGCCGCGGCGGCTGGATGTAGTTGCAACATTTAGTTTTTGCTGTACAGGTTGAGTACATGTTTCATTAATTGTGGGGGCTGAGGTGGGGGCTGGCTGGCTGGCTGGCTGCATGACCATCGGAATGCCCTGGTGGATGGCTGGGACAAGGAAGCAGCTATGTATGCTTTTGCATGTAATGCGACTATGCGAGGTTGCCTGCCTGCGCCCTTGACCTGGTAGCAGGCACGTCAAAGCCAGCCGCCTGACCCTCGGGCTGAGGTACAGCAGTGCAGGCCGTCCTGTGTGGCCCACGGCAGCTGCATTCTTGTGCTCACGTGTACGTGGCTACCATAGGTGCAGCCATGCCAGCTGAGAGCCAAGCTGTACGAGACGGTGCGGTTCCATGCAGGCCTGGTCTAGCAGCCACTTGGAAGGTATGGATGGGACACCAGTACTGCGCCAGGTGCTCAGCATGGACCCGGCATGTTGCCTGCCAGCCACGACTGTCTGTGCGCTGCTGCGTAGGTCCCATGCCCCCACGTCTTGCTGGTGCACCAGCTGCTTCACTGCATGACTCATGTGACTGGCCCGTGTGCCTGCCCGCTGCCGTTTCAACTGCGCAAGGCACAGCAGCAGTTTGCTGTTACTAACCCCGCATTTGTACAGCGCAGGCGCCAGGGTAACACAGGGACGCAGTGGTAGGCTCTGGCCCCGGAGAACAAGGGGCCTAGGTATAGAAGATGGCTCACAGACTGCCAAGAGCGGCAGGCATGGATGAAGATTGTGTCGAAATGCAGCACCGCAGTCTAACTGCGCATAGCCGTGTAATGATGAAGCGGTGACTTGCACAGCCTGCTGACCGCAGAATGCACAGCCTGTTCACCGCAGTATTTGCAGCGTTAGGCATATAACACAGGCATGCATTGATGAGCAGTGTGACCAATGCAGACCGCAGAGCAGCCTGCAAATGGCATAGCGCACAATACCGTTTAACAGGTGCCAGCGGCAGGGCATGCTGTGGCGGATTGGTTGTGCTCATGACATGAGTCAGCAGCGTCTGTGCTCCCATTGGCATGCCTGCTACCTTCCTGCATCTGCCAGATCTGCCTAGTGCAGTGTGGAGGCCGGTACGGTCCGTATGCTGTTTGAGGAGTACAAGCTGTACAACGCTTGGTTGCGGCCGTGCGTGTGGCTGACCTGTGCAGGGCGGCTCATGGCCGCGCTGTTGCCAAAACGCAGTGTTGTTGGAGGCAACTGTTGGTGGGGGTGGGTGGCAGGTTAGGGCCGCGTCTGCGGAGCTGGCGAACTTGCACAGGATGTGGCCGGCATGCACAGCACACAGCCTTGCAGTACAACAGGGGTCAGCTTGCAAAGATGCAGCATGCGGCGCAAGCCAGGCTGGTTCCAGCAAGTACGAGGTGCCTTTCTCACCTGCCAGGTGGCGCTCTTGCTCTCGTTTTGCACCGCCTGCCGTGTGATCGAATCAAGGGTTTCCTGCGTCTGCCATGAGCGGCTGGGGTCAGTAGGGCCGCGTTTGGTGCAGCAATCACGGGCTCTTGCACAGCCTCCTACGCTGTGGGATGAGTTTTGTGTGTGGGGGAGGAGGTTGTAGACGGTCACCCCATATGACCTCCAACCCAACCCTCCAACGTCCTTAAGAGCTGTCACCTTGCCGGCAATTTGGTACACTGCACTCCAATTCTCCATCGACACTGGCCGAAGAGCCAAGCGACTGAAACCAAGCACATCAAGTCCTTTCAGTCCTCACCCCACAGCCCAAGAAAGATGCAGGCCTCCATGAAGATGCAGCTCAAGAACAGCGTGGCCCGCGTGCAGGCCCGCAGCGCCAAGGCCAATGTGCCTGTGTGCACGCCAGCCTGCTCCTGCTCCTCCTGCAAGGGCGTGGTCTCCAAGGCGTCCATCGCCCCTGCCCCCCTGCGCCGCGAGGCTGCCCGTGCCTCAGTCAAGGCGATGGCTGCCCCTCCTGCCACTCTGGAGAAGCCTGCTGTGCAGAACCAGGCCGATCTGAACCAGCGGTGAGCAATCCAAATGAATTGCATGTCTGGGGACTGCATTCTGCTCTGCAGCACGCGCTCCAGATAGTACCGCCGTGTTACTGCCTTTAGCCTACTACATCTCGTCAGTGAAGCATGTGCCTGTGCGGTGCTGGCCACCTGCGGCTGTGCCTGGCTGGCAACAGCGGTGGCAGCAGCTCTAATGTCTACCCTCTGCAGCTGGTAGCGATAGCCCCAGCCGCATGTTTTTGGTGAATGTGCTGACCTCCGTGCTGTGCCGTTTTCTTTTGCCCTGCAGCCACCAGAACATCACCGGCCACTTCCCCTCTGCTCTGGGCGTCGATGACTTCATGGCCCGTGTTGAGGTCGCCCTGTCCGGCTTCGGCTTCACCGGCGACAACTCGGTGAGCTTTAACGCTGCGGCCTTGCGCCCCTTTCTGGGAACACATACCGCACCTGATAGAATATTATGTTGTATAGTCTCTGCATGTGCCAGGTCAGCAGAACATGCAGCTGCATGCCACGGTGCCATGCCTGCAGCTCCCCATGCCAGCTGCCCTACTAACTCCATCATGTGCTGTTGCCCTTGTGCAGATCGCCATGACCAACCTGTGCCGCGATGAGGTGACGGTGCCCCTGAAGGACAAGATCGAGGCCGTGTTTGGTGGCTCATTCAACACCAACGGCCTGGGCGGTGTGCTCACGTGCGGTGTGACCGGCATGGGCGCTGGCTTCTCCCACTCCCCCATCTCCGTGAGTCACGACCTGCGGGCTGGAAGCTGCCTGCACCGCTGCTCCTGCCTGTTGTGGTGCTTGCAATCTATCAGCAGCATGCCCTATGCGCTCACTCTGCATGCCAATCACCAGCGCTGACACACCCTTCTGCTATGCACTGCGTGCTGCCCTTGCAGAACGGCAAGGAGCACTACGTGTTCTTTGCCTTCCCCCACATTGGCATCAACTCTGCTGGTGAGGTGGGCGCTATCACCCGCCCCGGCCGCCCCGTCAAGTCCTGCGCGTGCGGTGCCCTCCAGAAGTGCCTGATTGAGCTGAAGGCCGAGGGCTACTCCAAGAACTGCAAGGTGCCCGGTGTGCACGACCCCCTGGACCCCGAGTACTCCATCCTGAAGCAGCGCCTGGCCCGCCGCGTGCGCTATGAGGGCCTGGACCCCACCAAGATGTCCCTGGTGGACATCACCCACGTTGCTGAGCGCACCATCACCAACGTGAGTGCAGCTGCAGTCCATGTGCTTGTACTGCTGCCCTGCAGCCGCTGCCCTGCCCTCTGCCTGCAACTTTGTGCCAACCTGTGTCCCCACCTGGCTTATGCTGATGCCCTGCAGGATCTGGAGTACCTGATTGAGAAGGCAGTTGACACCAAGAAGGCTAACTACGCAGTCATCACCGGTGTCCAGATCCACAACTGGGCCACTGAGCTGTCCGCCAAGTCTGGCGTGCCCTCCCTGGAGTTCGTTGCCCCCGCCAAGATGTTCGTGGTGGTTGATGGCAAGAAGACCTTCATCGACCTGGCGCGCGTGCCCACCATGTCCCCCCGCCAGCTGCAGCTCATGGCCAAGGCCTCCATCTCTGGCCAGAAGGATGAGGAGCTGGTCGCGATCAGCAAGACGAGCGCGGGCACCCTGAAGGAGATCCCCCTGAAGTACCTCACCCAGCGCCTGGGTGTGACCAAGGACCCCGAGGACCTGACCATGCCCGGCGTGTCCTACACGTGGACATCCGGTATTGTGCGCAACGGCGTCACGACCGAGGACATCAACGACTTCACCTCCTTCAACCAGTAAACGCGCACTGGCTGCAGCGCCGGCAGTATGCTGTGACAGTGTGGCCGGCGCGTGCACCCCCTCGATCTGAGGCCTGGCTAGCAGCCAGAGCAGCAGCCGACGTCAGGGTTTTCGGTGGTGTATAGGACGCGTGCTGGTGGGGGAGGGAGCACTTGCTACTGTGTGTGTGAGGGCACGAACTGTCAACCCTGAGCGTTATTCTTTCCACCCTGCCCTGCGTGAACGCGCGCAGCGAGGTACAGGGGTGGGCCGGCAAACATTTTATCGCGTTTAATCGGTGTGGCCTTGGGGTCCCCTGCGTGCATTATATGGGAGGGTGCGAATGCACGGCACCTGTGATAGGGACGGGGGCTGCGGTGGCCCAGTGTGCAGGTTTTGTTGCAATTTCTTTGGCCGGGCGGCGAGATACACATGGCATGGCTGGTGCACGTGACTGACCATCGATGGTTTGGCCCACTGCAGATCTTGTTGCGTGGCGCAGGTGTCCTTATGGGATTGTACATTATTGGCCACCTAAGGGTGCTGCTGGACAGTGATTGCTCCGACTGCTGGTGCAGCCACCGCTCGTGGCGCCACGTGTAACAACGATTAATTCAGCAGGCTTACTGTGCCGCCGTCTCAAAACGACCCACCACACAGTCAAGGAATAGATGTTGTGCCTGCTACAGCAACTGCATGTACGATTTGTGCTTGGCAATCAGCTCCATGTGCAACACTGGAAACCACCTCAGCTCTGTGCCCTCCATACCCACATATGCACAGTGAACACTGGTGAGTCCAGTGCTCACATGCTAGTCGTGCTGTGCCCATCCATACGCACTGCCTACACAGTAAACACTGGTGAATCCACTGCTCACATGTCAGTGGGTATAGTTTGCTGCAACCCCATACAGCCGCATGAAGCACCGTATTGCCTGTTCATCCATGTGTGTTGTGCCATTAAGCTGCATGGAGACAGTGCATGAGTCCCCGCAGCCGCACTGACGTGCTGCACGGATGTCCTGAATAGACGGTGTTCGAACACAACCAGTGCGGATGACGGTGAAGAGATATGCCAGCCAACCTAATGTGCTCTGAGGGCGTCGGTCGTAAAATACTCTTGGCTTTCACTTGCAGACGCTCTCAACGATCAGGTTCTGCACGGATGACCTTGTCTGCGTCACACCACAGGGATTTCAAGTTCAAACGTTGTCTGTTGGACCGAGAGGCTCAGGTGGACGGTGTGCGCACTCGCGATAGTGTAGAGTTTCTAAAGTAAGGGCTGTTAGGTCAGAACCAGCAGCAGCATTGTTGAAATGGCAGTCCCTGCTGGGCCTGCAAGCTTTGAGCTGGAGCGCGCAAAGCGCATTGAGGACAACCGCAAGCGCATGGGTGAGAAAACAATGCAGCACAGCAGCTGTGTGCGCTTCTGGGAGCAGCCCATCTGACTTGCATGGCACCCGTGCCATGCAAACCACCTGCATGGGAGTGCCACACTGGCCCCTGACTGGTCACCACCCGCCGCGCGCTGTAGAGGAGATGGGGCTGCTAAAGCAGAAGTCGATCCTGGACTCCTTCCGCGTGGTCAAGAACCCTCAGCCCAAGGTCTTCAAGCCTCTGATCCGCAAGGTGCGCAGCACGGCCAGACCAAGTAGCAGGGTATCTTGCTGTATGCATACGGGCTCGACCGGGGCATTCGTGGCAAGGGCGTGCGCATCAGGGTGGCGTACTTACAGGGTCAACCAATTCATCTGGATTTGGTTTTGTACTTGAGCCCACCAGTCAAACCAATCACAGCCCCTTGCGATTGTATCGCATGCTGTTGTGTGGTGCTGCCCGCAGGCCAAGGACGAGGATGCGCGTGTGCTGCCTCGCCGGGCCTCCAAGCGCCTGCAGGGCGACAATCCTGACTATGTCGAGATCGATGAGCACGACCGCCCCATCTACGAGGACGTGGACGAGCTGGTGGACCTGATGGGTGCGTGCTGTGCTGCATGCCTGTGGCTGCATCATGACCCTGGACGCAGCATGGCGGGTTCACATGTTGGCTGGCGCACGGCTTGCTTGCGCTGACCCCGTGCAGCCATGCTGGTGAATCGCGCCGCTCACCCTGTGCTTGCCCCGCATCTGACATGTGGCTGCAGACCGTCGCGGCTACCGCGTGGCCGCGTCCCAAATGATCGTGCCACCTGAGCCGAGCGCTGAGGCGCTGGAGGCGATCCAGGCAGCGCGCTGCGCGTCGCAGGGCCGTGGCTCCGTGTACGACTCCACCGCCGGCATCACCTGCCACTTCTGCCGCCAGAAGAAGCTGTGCGGCGAGGAGGGCTGCCAGCGCTGCTCGGAGCGCGACACGAGCAAGGAATGCCTGGGTGGGTGCCCGCGCGCCGGCTGTGTGATCCAGCTGTTTGCATCATGCATGCATGAACCCACACATGCGCGCCGTGTGCTGTAGTCTGCTTGACGCACGGCTAAATGCAAATGCCACACACTGTGCCCAGGGCGCGATGCTCCCCATCTCTGCAAAGTGACAGCCTGAGCTGAGCGTCCGTGCGTATCCTTTCCCTCCCACGCCGCACCCGCAGGCAAGACAGAGTGTGTGAGGTGCTGCGGTGCCACGGGCCGCTTCTGCCGTGCATGCCTGCTGATCCGCTACGGTCAGACGCTGGAGGAGGCACGGGAGCAAATGGCGGCAGGCACGTGGCTGTGCCCTCACTGCTACGAGGAGGAGCACCCCGATGATGTGGGTACAGGGGGCTTGGTCAGTGCAGCTCGTGTGGGCATTGAGGAGCTGGGGACAGGGGCCACTGGCTGCATGTGCACCTGTGTTGTTGCTGTGGGCTGGTAGAAGGAGGGAGGAGTGCACAGGCTGTCGAAGCAATTTTCCTGACAGCCTGGACCTTGTCCTAACCGCCTCCTCCCCCCGCCCTTCCACTCCCGCAGGGCTGGATCTGCAACTCGTCCATCTGCATGAAGCGCCGCGGCCTGAAACCCACCGGCATTGCCATCTACGACGCGCACGAGCGCGGCTTCAAGTCGGTGGGCCACCTGCTGCAGGCGGAGCTGCGCAAGCGCGGCCCCTCTGCCGTACTGGGCAGCGAGGAGCCAGAGGCCAGCAACGGGGGGGCAGGCACCACCGGCACCGCAGCTGTGGCTGCAGATGCTGGCGCCTCATCGCAAGGCCCGAACATTGGTCAGGCAGCTGAGGCGCAGCCAGCAGGGCGTGGTGCACGCCGCGCCACCACGCGCTCAGCGCCAGCAGCTACACAGGCTGTGGCTGCTGAGCAGCGCGCACAGGAGGCTGCACAGGGGGATGGTGATGAGGCTGACGTGCCACTGGCCGCACGCCGCGGCCGCAAGGGGCGGCCGTCCAAGGCCGCTACCACCGTGACTGCGCCCTCCCCGTCGCCCCCTGTCGGCGTGGCCAAGCCCACGCCGCGCAAGGATGGGCGCACGCGCAAGAGTGCGCCCGCTGCGGCAGGAGCAGCAGCTGCCGATGCCACCGCTGCTCCAGCTGGCCGCCCCACACGCCGCAGCCGGCATTAGGCACACAGCGCAACGTGTGTGGCATGACGTACGTTATCGCACCACTAGACCTCGTTTGGACTGAGTATGGATGTAGTGTTTGTTGAGCAGCAGCCCTGTTGACTCTGCCTGATGGCACGGTGTATATTCACAGACAGTGCACTTGACCTCAGACCTGACCCCACTCATAAGTTGCTGTGTTGTTGTTGTGGCTGCTCCTGCTGCACATTGGCAGCTGGACGGCTGGGTATCAGTTGGGATTTCAGTGCATATGCGAACACACTTACCATGCCGATGGATTGCAGATTCTTGTGTTGATTTTTACAAACCACAGATTTTGTGCAAGAAGCGTACCCCGCAATTGGGTGGATGGCGATCTCATACCTGCTGCTGTATGTGTGTATGTGACGGCTCATGGCGCCTGACATAGGCGTGGCGTGCGGTGGTGCGATCCAATGCATCAGTAGAGTGATCCTACAGTGTGGTGCATCACATGCTATGCCAGCGCCCTGCCGCTGGGGCGTGTGTGTGGCTACTGCATATTGTGGATGGTGCTGCCCAGTGGCTGGCATCCACCATGTTGGCGGGGCGGCCGCGTTGTCCCCTTCACTGCTAGACCTTGTAGGTTGACGGCGTGCTGGGATTTGTGGTCCGCGGCATGCCGGGTACAACAGCGGATGACTGCCGCGGGACGGCGATGGCTGTAATCACCCATGGCTACTACGGTGGGAGAACCCTGATGAGCCGTCTTACAAATGCTGGGGGCAAAGAGCCAGAACATCTTGTGCTTGGTGTGTGGCAGGTGCCGTCAGTCCAACTCTACCTTGCCCGCCAAGCTGTATCAGTGGCTGGAAGCCAATGGCCCAGTGCGCCCAGGGTTACCAGTTGGATGAATCCTAACCATAACCCTAACTGCCTCTTGACTACTATGCCTGCCTACCTGGCAGCGAGCAGCTACATACCGATGGCGGCGCTGCGCCCTGCACAGGTGGGGCTGGAGCTGCCGACCACAGCACGTGCATGCGTTAGCGCACCCTCCCCCTCGCGGCTGTGCTGCGCTCAGAATGCGGTGACGCGCGACTCGTAGCCGGGCGCCTTGGAGCCGCGGCGCGTGAGGCTGCCCTCCAGCAGCTGCATGGGGAGGTGGAGGGGTGGGTGTAGACAGCCAAGGGTGGGTGCACACCGCAGGGGTCGATGCAAGTGGGGTGGGCCACGCAGCCGCGGTGCGGCAAGCGGGCGCTGCGCCGTGCACTCTGCTCGCTCAGCTCGCATGCTGCGGTCCATGTGGTGCAAAGCCTTCCCCATCAGCAGTTAATGCAGCTCAGGGATGCAGGCAGGCCACACGCACGCTTACATTGAAGGTGGAGGGGTAGCCCTGGTGCTGGTAGCGCGATGTGCGCAGCGCATCCCCTGTGCCATACCGCGCCGTGAGCGTGGCCAGTGCTTCCTTCACGTCCTGTTGCATGGCAGGACCCAGGCCAAGCGAGCATGCAGGTGGGACAGTGCCACAGGCCCGTGAGCCAAGAGTGTGGCACAGGAGTGTGCAGTGTGATGCAGCTGCTCGCCCCGGGCCATGCCAAGCTAAGAGCGGGACCGCGCAGCTGCGCGCGCCCATGTGTGCGCTGTACGGCGTGTGTGCTACCCTGTCGCATGTACCACAGCCCACTCCGCTCTGCGCCTTTGGTACAAGTAGTTGTAGTGTGCCTGGCCCCCTCTTAACCATGGCCCACCCCAATCCCACCCCACCCCCCCACCTCTCCCGTTCTCACCCGTGGTGCGCGGTACTCATCAATGTACTCCGTCAGCCACGGCTTGAATGCAAGTGGTGGCAGCCCTGTCTTGGATGTGTAGGGGCCTGGAGGGGTGCGGCAGGGCGGCAGGGAGGGTGATGCAGGTCAGCATGGGTGGGCGCCAGCGCAAATGCGTGTTGGCGGCATGCACTCGCAGAGGTTCGGGCCCCCTATACGCCCACATGCCCCCTGGCAGACAGCCACCATGTCTTTCCAGGACTTCCACAACATGAACAGCTGCAGCCACGGCTGTGGATGCTGCAGCTGCCTGTTGGCCTAGGTAAGGGAGAGGACTCGTTACAAGGAACAGCCACAGTGGCCTGGTGCTTGGCGCAGCAGTCTGCCCCTGCAGCAATCGGCCGGCCACCCTACCTTCCTGCCACGGCATTGCACCACTCCGCCCGCGCACCTGTTTGGTACATGTAGGTGATGCCTGAGTCGCGCGGCGTGCCGGTGAGCGTGGTGGACGGCAGGGCACCCCCCAAGGACGCGTGGCCATGTGTGGCAGCACCACCAGGGCCCCTTGTCGCATATGGCGAGCCGGTCGCACGCGGGGCGGTGCCGTAAAGCGAGGCGGTGGCTGAAAAGTCAGAGGAGCGCGCGGTGTCGAGCGCGGCGGCCATCGGGGAGCCCGGACCCTGCGTCAGGGGCAGGGTGCAGCAACCGGCAGGTGCAGGGTATGCATGTGAGTCCGGCAGCACAGGCTGGTGCCTATGGGGGCTGTATGTGGTGCGCTTTGCAAGGAGCTTGTGGGTCGCAGCGCCCGGTCGCCATGTGACACACTGTGCTTGCATGCATCTGTACGCCACACACGAACCCACATTGTTACGGGGCTTCCCACGCAGTGAGAGCAGAAGCTGCTCCCCTTCGCGCGGCTCTCGGTCGCCATGAAAACAAGTGTACGCTTGCAGATGCTGCTTGGGGTCATGGTGGAAACGACGCGTGTGCTCTCCACCTTGCCGCACGCTGCTTACGCCCCATCCAGTGCTCGCGGTATCTTGCAGGCGAGACGTCATTGTGGAGGGCACTTGGAGGACACAGCGACAGCTTGATTGAGCACCGTACGTAGCTGATCGGACTGAGCTGAGCACCTAATGAGGGCTTCGCAGCCGGGCGGAAGCCCTGGGGGTGGGCGTGATGAAGAATGTCCTGAACCAATTGCAGCAGAAGATGCGTAGCTCTACAAACAGCAATTCAGACGTAAAGCTTTCGTACGCAGCTGGGTGCCCTTCAAATGTGATCGCATTACACTTGCCATGTTCCATTGCAATTCCCAGCCCGCGCACGGTGCATGCGCAGGTGTTGCTCCCACACCAGCCTTATACCACCCACAGAAGGCCATCTAGCTGGTCCCTCATGTTCGACCTCAGCTGGCAATGCTACTGCTCAGCAACGACGACCTCCGGCCCTGTGCCCCTCACTGTAGGCCCGTGTCCGCCATCGCATCCGCCCGAGCCTGCGTGCGCCGCCGCCCCAGCTGCAGCAGCCTCTGGGTGGTTGGGTTCAGCCGCACGCCCTCGGCCTGCGCGCACATGAGGCATGACATACATGGCAATGGGAAGGGTACATGACTCCACGGTGTGATTGACACAGCTGTTGCCTGGCGCATATATGAGTTTGGGGCTGCCTTCTGCTGCATGATCTTACCAGCTCTCTGGCATGGACGCCCACACCACCTGCATCACAGCGCCCAAGTCGGCCCAAGCCCCAGTCCCCCCACAATGCCCTCCAGGTTCCCGTGCACCACGCACCTCCAAGCTCGCCGCCACCGCCTCTGCTGCGTCCTGCCGCCCCGCGTTCACCGCCGCGCGCACCGCGATGTATGCGGTCTTGGTCGTGGGGGGCAGCCCGCCCGCCGACATCGCGCTCATCACACGCTCCACTGCGCCCGTCTGGGAACACCAGCAAGGGGGGGAACAGTGGGGGGTTGGGGTTGGGGGGAGGGCCAAGCATTGGACAGGAGACGGTCGCAGCCTTAGGAGCTGGTAGCGGGCAGGATCCACAATGGACACAACAACACGGACACAGCGTGCGCAGCGCGCACAGCACACGCGCAGCACGCGCGCACCTCCTGCAGCGCGCCCCAGTGCACGAGTGCCTCGTGCACCGAGCGGTGTGTGACCGCCAGCCCCAGCTCACTCGCGCGCGCCACGGCGGCGGCCAGCGTGTCGGGTGCCTCACACGCCACGCACATCTGCGGCCAGGGAGGTGGGTGTGGGCAGGAGGAGAGGAGGCATGATGGCAGATATATGTGGTGGCGGGCTATTCACAGCGTGGGACCTGACACACCCACGTATGACTGTTGCTGTGCAATTCTAGGCATTACCATTAGCTGCATGCCCTCTGGCCCCGGCCCTGTTGTGCCCCCCAGCCGCATCCGCGGCACGCACCCGCACAAACGCGGCCGCGAAGCGCTGCCCACCCAGCGGCTTGGTGTCGGCCAGCAGCCGCGCCCGCGCCGCGCGCACGCAGCCCACCGCCCCCAGCACCAGTGCAGCGTCCTCCGCGCACCGCGCCGCGCGCAGCAGCATGAACAGCGGCTCAGTGTCGAGCGCGGTGTGCTCGCAGCGTGCCACCACCTCGGCCGCCAGCTGGGACGCACTCAGCCGCGGGGACGCATACCAGCCTGGATGCAGGCGAGGGGGGATTGAGATATGAGATGTGACATGGGGTGGCGAGCAGAATCAGCACGGTGCTAGGAGGCAAGGGTGTCGGCTGCCAGCAACAGGCAACCGCCATCCACGAACACATGCAGCGTGCAGCAGCTCGTACACATGCACCCGGCCATGGGTTCGCGCCACACGCAGACGCACTCACGATGCCGCAGCTGTGGCATCACAGCCCGCCTGAATGCCGCCAGCCGGCCGGCCGCCCCGCCTGCCTCCATCTCGACACCGGGGCCCCCCAGGCCCGCCAGCGGTGCAGCCGACTGGAAGGCGCGGAACGATGCAAACGGGGCGCCTGGCGCACCCAGCGCAACGCGCGCGCCGTCTGCGTTCTGCCCCCGCCGACCGCCCGCACCGCCGGCAGATGCCTGGCGCCGCACGCGCGGCACATAAGGTGCCGCGCCAGTGGTGGTGGCCTGCTGCTGGGGTACACTAGCTGGTGGTGTGGGCGGCTGCGCCCGGTTTGCCGCTGGCTGCACGGGCGGCTGCTGCAGGATGCGTGGTGCTGGCCGTGCGGGACGGGGCGCGCCGCTGCTGCTGCCATCACTTATGCTGGCTGGGTCTGAGCTCGCCTGGGGCTTGTCCGCCCACACGTCCACCCACCCCCCGTCCCTGCTGGCGGCGCGCAGCTGCACGTGCCGGCGCGCACCGCACCTCAATGTGTGCTGGGTCATGTAGCTGGGTTGGGAGGTGCTGCATTCATGGCTCGGGGGCTGTGCTGCACGCATGCACGCTGCTGGCGTGCCTGCATGGCACATGTGCACGCTTTGCATGCCCCGGCTGCATGCCGCTGTTGGGGATCTCACTGCTGGGGAGCTGACGATGACGCTCGAGGCGTGCCATGTCAGCGGGTGCGCTGTCCAGCTGCCTGCCCGCGAGCCCAGGCTCGCGGCAGACTTCATATTTGCGGTGTGGGTGGCCCTGAAAAAGCCCAAACCTTTGGGACGCAATGAGGCAGCAGAGTAGTATGGCACGCTCGTTGCAACAATTCTCTGATAAAAAGGTCGGTGGGAAAGGCACGGCCGGGAGGCTAACACTGAGCAAAGGCTAGGCGCTACAGGATGCGAATTTTTGAGCGCAGTTGCGATGGCAGCCACTAGCCGCGAGCAAGACCCAGGTGGATCCACTCTCACAGTCTGTGCACTCTGAATTGGGCACTACAGGTGGCCTCGCGCACCAGACGCGCTTGGGAAAGTCGGGAAAATGGCCGAGAAGAAGCAAAAAACGGAGGAGGATGCTAAACCGGTCGGCGAAGTGGTTGACGAGGCAATCATACAGGCGCTGCAAAAACTCGATGACATTCAGGGTGAACTTGAGCAGGTACGTGCTGGCTGGAAATGGTGGACGACCATCGAGGGTGCCGGCTGCTGACCCAGCACGTCACGGCGCCCTGGCCGCAGATTAACGACGAGGCCAGCGAAAAGGTACTGGCGGTGGAGCAGGAGTACAACAAGAAAAGAAGGCCAGTGTATCAGAACCGGAATGCGATCATTTCGCAAGTTCCCAAGTTTTGGGTGGAGACGCTCCGCAACCACCCCATGATACGTCAGATGCTGACAGAGGACGATCTGGAGGTCATGGAGTTCTGCACTGAGGTGGGCCAGATCATCATCAGGGTTGTTCGTAGCATGGGCGCGGCATGAGCGTGTGCACTTGCATGCCATGCGCACAGTATGCCATGCACCCCGCCACCCTGCCTGCTTGCCATCAGCATGGCACTGCACCTGACCAGACCGCAGCCATGCACCCTGAGCGCACCCCCGTGCCTCACGACACCCCGTTCCTGCAGCTGGATGTGGAGGACTTTGAGGACATCAAGTCGGGTTACCGCCTCACGTTCCGCTTCTCACCCGACAACCCATTCTTTTCTGAGACGGAGCTGGTCAAGGTGAGGGCGCCACACAGCAGTTGCAGGGCGAGAGGCGGTGCGGGAACAGGGAGCAGGTTACAGGGGGCGGGGGAACAGGAGGTGCAGAGGCCAGCCTGGCAGGGGCACAGCACAGGGCAACAGGGGCATGGGCACGGGCACGGGCAGGCATATATGTGCACAGCTGGCCAACCCCCGCCCCTTGTCCCACACTGCGTATGCACCAGCCTGCACCCTAAGTACCACACATGCTGCTCCCTATGCTCATCACCATCCCACAACGCACGTGTATTGCTGGCGCAGGAGCTGCGGTACGCCGAGGATGGCAGCCTCACGGTCAGCGGCAGTGTGCCCACGTGGGCGGACGGCATGGTGCGCACACACTGCGGCAGGAGGGAGTGGTTGATGGGGAAAGGGTGATAGCAGGGCCCTGCCTGTGAGACCGCACGTCGACTGCCAGCAGCAATATGGCTCAGGCAGCAGCTGCCACGTGGCTGCTGCCAGCCCCCTGCTTCCAGGTTCAGGTAGTGCAGGAGTGCCTTCAACGCCCATGGCTGCCAGCCCCTGCTTCCAGATGGTGGTGCGCATGGGCAGGGGCGTGCAGCATGGCGGTGGCGGTGGTTGCTTGGGGTGTGATGCATGCACCCGCACCCCTCACCCTTCCCCACCCTGTAGGGCCCTGCTGACGCGGAGCCGGCTGTGGGGTCCAAGCGCCCCAACACGCGCGAGTACCGGCTCATGAACTGGTTCGTGGAGCGCGAGGAGCTGCAGGTAGGTGTGTGTGGTGGTGGTGTGTGTGTGTGTGGGGGGGGGGGATGCGTAAACTGGAAGATGAGGTTCCTGCAGGGTTCCTGTGGTTGCTTTGAGAGGCAAGAAGGAGTGGATGTCCAGGGCTGCTAGCGTGGCGTGTGGCGCCGGTGCATAGGGTGTGCCCCCTGAGGATGCACAGAGCGAGGGCGTGCACAGTAGCAGACAGGGCCTGGCCGACAGGGGCAGACATGCGGCGGCTGCGGCTCCCACACAAGCGCCTGTCGTGGATGCACATGCGCATCCCTGCACACCGGCCCCTGCGTGCCTCGCTGTGCGCAGGCGGGGCAGCATGACGAGCTGGCCGACACGCTGAAGGAGGACGTGTGGCTCAACCCAGCCAAGTACTACGCCACGCCACTGTCGGACGTGAGGCCGGGGGCGGGCGGCAGGGGCGGGGGGCGGCGGGGTGGCGTTGTGGCTGGGGGTTTGGGGTGGGTGGGGTGTGCGGGCAGTAGGCTCGAGGGGAACAGGGTTTTAATCTGGGGCGCGAGCAGGGTGCCATGGGTGTCAGGTGCCACGGGCCACGGCGGATCACTGCGCCGGCGCTGCCTAGGAGCTCAGCTTGATCGTTGGGGTGCTGCCCAACGTGCTCGTGCGTAGATTGCACAGCATTGGGCCACAGCTGTGCACATGAGATGCATACGCACGCCAGCATGATCAACCGCTGCAGGCAGCCGCACTGTAGCCCACACACCCATGCACACCCATGCATGCACCCTTCCCCGCACACCCCGCAGCTGGACGAGGGCGACCTGGAGGAGGATGACGAGGACGAC
>BDCZ01000369.1:2069-51627 GCA_001662365.1 Chlamydomonas applanata | reverse complement strand
ATGGCATCCCAGTAGAGGTCTGGCAGTGGTGCAAAGATGAGGTGGCACCGCTGCTGGCTCGTCTCTTCACCACCATGGGCTCCCTTGGCCTCGCACCACCGGACTTTGCGGCAGGCGCTGTCACTGCTCTGCTCAAAAAGGGCGACTCCGCCACTCTCGGCAACTACCGCCCCATCACCCTCCTCAACACCGACTGCCGCGTGCTGGCTAAAACGCTGGCCACCAGGTGGGGCAGTGCGTTGGGGCAAGTGGTGGGCAAGGAACAGACTGCCTTCCTGCCAGGCCGGCTGATTGGGGAGGGTATTCAGCTGCTGCAGCTGCTGCCAGCAACTCTGCGCGCCCAGCGTGGACAGCTGGGGCAGCTATGCAGCGGGGCTATAGCCTTACTGGACTTTCAAAAAGCCTACGACACAGTCGACCGCGGCTTCCTCTTTGCAGTGATGGAGGTGGTGGGGGCAGCGGAGGCTGATGCGGCTGGCGGCAGCATGCTCAGATGGGCCCAGCTCCTGCTCAGCAGCACAAGGGCAGTCGCAGTGGTCAATGGCCACGTGTCGCCGCCGCGCACTTGGCTTGCGGGGGTTCGGCAGGGCTGCCCGCTAGCACCAGCCATGTACCTCTTTGTGGCCTGGGCCCTGTCGTGCTGGCTGCAGGCCCAGCGGCAGGAGGCAGGTGTGGGGCTGGAGGTGGGGGGCTCCCGGGTCCCCAGCACTCAGTATGCAGACGACACTGCTGTGTTGGTTGCCGGCTGGGACGAGCAGCATGTTCGTGCCCTGCTAGCTGCCATGGCGGTGTTTGCAGGTGCCTCTGGTCAGCGCCTCAACATCCCCAAGACCCAGCTGCTGCCCGTGGGCCTGATCCCACCAGACGCGCAGCTGCCACACGTGGTATGCGGGGTGCAGGTGGTCCAGCGTGCTGAGACCCTGGGCATCTGCTTCTCCAACAACGACCAGCCAGAGGTGGACTGGCAAACGCGGCTTGGAAAGGTGACAGCATGCTATGACAAGCTGGCCCGACTGCCGCTCTCCATGTTTGGCCGTGCGTTTGCAGCTGCTTGCTATGGCATCAGCAAGCTGGTGTACCACGCAGAGTTTGTGGACATGCCAGTGGGTGTGTTGCAGCAACTGGCAGACATGACTACCAAGCTGGTGGACAGGGGCTTGGGCCCTAGCGCCTCGCCGCAGCGTGGTCGGGGTATGCTGCCAGGCATACCTTCCGCGCTGCTGCCGGGGCCAGCAAAGGCGGGCGGGGTGGGGATGATGGCATGGCGTGAGCACATCGCTGCACGCCACGCCATGTGGGGTGCAAGGCTGCTGCGGGGGCTGGTGGACTGCCCACTGGCTGATGCGTTGCCAGCCACCTGCGCCCCGTGGGTGCGGGCAGCAGCAGTGCTGCTGCGTGCGCGCGACCCCAACTGTGAGAATATGAACGGTACTTGCATGACTTGCATGTGTGATCTGAACCGCCATATAAGCTGGACTCAACAACTTGTAAGACAGTGCTGGCTACGCCCACTCAGCTACCAGAATCCTAACATTTGGTATCGCAGCCTATCGATACTGGCTCTGCCTGTCGATGCTTGCACCCTTTATTTTCGTGTTTCTGATTTTGACTTTTATAATGGGACCAGATACTGCTGAGGAGGCGCTCGCTAAGCTGCAGCTTGAGATGGAGCAGCTGGGCTGCACCGGCAAGGACTGTTGTGCGGCTGGTGCACAGCCCAGGGAGGTAGGGGGGTAATGTGAGGGCTGTGGCTCAGGGGGTTGATGGCACGCGAAGCTCGACACAGTGAACTCGTACCAGACTAGCAGCCTCACTGATCAAGCATGCAATGGCCCACCACACTGCAGGTGTGTGGGTGTGAAAGAGGGGGGAGGGGGCGGCATAGTGTCTGCCCTGCATTAGTGGCAGAGGGGCTCGCAGGGCGGGTCTCAGACATGGGCGGTGCTGTGAGCTGCTGGGGTCAAGTTGTAGTGCTGGCAGTCAGGTTGTAAAGTCAAGTTGTAGTGCTGGGTGTCAGGTTGTCGTGTTGGTGAGCAAGAGTGAACGTACGTGCGTGTGGGCTGTGGGGGGTCTCATTAGCAGCTGGCTGGCTTGAGCTTCGGAGACATGCCCAAGGCTTGGCTGCGCATGCAAGCTGTGGTGTCTTACAATTATGAATCTTATGATGTTTGAGGGTGGGCGCGGCTCCAACATGGATCCATTGAGGCGCTGGGGGTAAGCTTGTAAGTGCGGGGATGTCATGCCGCAGCAATGCACATGGATTCAGGGATAGCATGCCGCAGCAGCACCATGATTTCACGGAACTGCTGTATGCCGCTGTGTGCTGGGCAACCTCGCATCAAGCGCTGGCTGCGACTTGTGAGGGTGTGTGCCTGTAATGCAGCAACATCACTGTTACAACAGAGCTGCATGCAAACCACACACTATCAATGGCGTATGAGCAACTGCACATAGTGTGCTTGCTCACATACTGTATGTGTACATCTAGCATAGAGGGCGGAAATCCCAGTCGAATGCCAGATACAAAACCGGCACACCCCAGTTCCAAGCAGAGATCTTGCTGCATATTGCTGAAGCTGCTGCCCTTCGTCATACTGCCCACCTGCAAAACCGAATTCAACGCCATGACGCGCTGCGTTGAACCCAGACACAACGAAAGGTTGCAGTCATTTGTTCGTCACAGCTTGGTAAGTTGCAGTCTGCGTCAGGATGCAGGCCAGGTCACACTAAACAAGACCAGGCACATCAATCGTCCAAAGAAACCAGACCGTCATGGCCAACAGAACGAGGAGCACGCATGCGCATCCTGCTATAAACCTACTCACGCAACCAACCCACAAGCATGCTGTGCTGTGTTGGTTGTCATGGTCAGGCACACCTGCCGCGACTGAGCCTACTAAAACAAACGCTCGTGGTCCTGACCATTGAGTAGTATGGCCCTCGCCAAAGGCTGGGCTGTTACCAGCGCCTATGCGCAGGCACATATTTGTACGTAGCAGGGGACACCAGGAAGCAGACTGTTTGAGCCCAAACAAACCAGTGGCAACCAATGAGCTCATCAGCACAACCCAGCAGGAGCCACAACCCGTGACCACCCACTGAAATCAACCTCAACCCACAGCCTGCAGCATGAAAACAAACCACCCACACGCAGTGAGGCAGACGCACCCATCAAAAGGGCGTAAACCTGCAGTTCAGCAGCCTCCCTAGCAGCTTGCAAGGCGCTGGAGACGACACGAGCCAAAGTTGAGCTCAGCTCAGTTCAGGCAGATATGAGCCAGCTCAGTTCAGCTAAAGTTCAGCTTAGCAAAGTTGAGCTCAAGCCGAGCAAGCAGCCAAGGCGATCCAATATAAGCACACCGTTGGGGGCATCAGGCGGGCCCAGATGCCTGCAGCAGCATGCACAGCGGTACAAGTCCGCCTGTGCACGGCGGAGCTGCCCACAAACATACATGTGCTAGGGATTCAGCAGCCTGGCACTGCTGGGCTGCTAGAGCAGGGGCTCCCACAAACACGACAACAAACCCCAACAGCTGGTCGCGCACACACGAATACCACCAGCTGCTGGTGCAGAGGCCAGTACTGCTTGTACTGTTGCATCCATCTCACTGCATCACGGGCTCAATCTCGGGGAGGGCCCTAAGCAGGATGTGTGACTTGTAGCCGTGATGGATGCCAGCTGACATTGGCCGCCCACTGGCTGTCCTGGCTTGGCCAGACATGGTGTGAGACGTGGTGCGCGCTCTGCCAGAGGCCATGGCAAAGCCGGCAGATGGGCGCGGGCTCGAGGCCGTACGGCCGAAGGAGCAGGCCATGGGGTTCTGCATGCAGCAGGCATGCATGGGATGCATGTCAGACGTCATACGCCACCAGCAACATGCGGGGAGCTACACGGGCGCCTTGCGTGTTGCATGCGCGCGTGTTTGTGAGGCCCGCAGTGCCTGAGTTGAGGGCAACACACAGCAGCTGCACCTGGTGTGTAAGCAGGTCACCATGCGGGCGCACAGATCAGAACCTTCCTCCCAGCCTTCCTCCCCATCAAAAGCCACTTACAAACACGACCTGCCGGTCGGCCTCCTGGTCACGCTTGCCGAACTTGACAGTAGGATTCAGCGCATCTGCAGGGCAGCAGCGCGTAAGTCCTGCGTCAGCCTGGATCCGCGTTCAGCCAAAGGGCAAGTGTTCTGCTCTGCTCACGTTTGAACCGCTGCAGCGCAATCAACATGTTCACGACCGCACGGAAGCCATGCCTTCTGGGGCCCGGCTGGGCCACCTCTGACGTGCTACAGGCAGCTGCTACCTCCTTGCCCTCGTGCTTCGGGGCCATGCTGGCAAGGCTGTCTGCGCTGTCCTTGGTGAGTTTGGGCTGCGCCATTTCAATCACGGCAACCAGGGTTTGGTAATGTGAGGGGGGCGCTCGCGAGGAGGCTTTTTTGCAATGAAGGAGTTTTGGACGTGCTCTTCAGCCGATGTACAATAAAAGTCGCACTTGTATTGGATGAACCTATATACGTCGGTCGAAGAACAGGGCAGGGTGCAAGGAGTAGCTGGAAATGCTGGAGCTACTGACGACTGCAAATCCTGAAGAGCTGGTCTTGCATTTGCCCACAGCTGATTCAGCTGGCCAGGTGCCAGTACAGCCAGGTGGCAGTACTGCCAGGGTGCAGACATCCAGGAGTGCACAAGAGCGTGGATCCTGGCAGGTCGCGTTTGTGCGTTCACCTTGTACAACAGTGGTGGGCGGTTGACAGTGTGTGCCTTGCCGATGCATGTTGCGGGCTGTCACGGGTGCACTGCCATACCGC
The DNA here is from genome assembly GCA_001662365.1 of Chlamydomonas applanata. Classification (NCBI taxonomy): domain Eukaryota; kingdom Viridiplantae; phylum Chlorophyta; class Chlorophyceae; order Chlamydomonadales; family Chlamydomonadaceae; genus Chlamydomonas; species Chlamydomonas applanata. Next base: position 46,822 of record BDCZ01000369.1, on the reverse strand, counting down.
GAGCAGTTGCTGGCCGCCACTGAAGTGGGGTTGGTCCTTTGGGACGCTGTATGAGCTGCCTGCCTCATGGCGCACGTGCAGAACACTGCTCATGCCGGTTGGCCAAGTTGGTGATTCAGCATTGGACTCTCTCGCGAGACGCCTCTCGCGGGACGGGGGGTAATAGGCGGGCACCCGGCCCTTTTATCCTGTGTCCTGTGCATCAAGGCTGGTGATGATGCGTGTTTTAGCCTGCATCCCAGCGGCATGGCGAAAGCGACGGCACATCACCACGCGCAGGCATGCGAACGGGTCACATGAGGTGGAAGAAGGCGTTGCTACCTTTTAGCACGGTATGTAAATGGGTGGCGTGGGTGCTCATGATGCGCTCACATCATCTGCAGTACAAGCAGAGAGACGCAAATGCTCATGCTCATGCCTGGTACACTGCTCACAGTACTCGGCATTACTGTGATTACAATGTTTCTGCAGCATCACGTTGTCCTAATCAAACCCTAAAATGCACGATCTAAAGCCCTAAAGGCCGCATTGCAACATGTGCAGATCATTTCATGCAGTATATCACATCATAGTACATCGCAGCGTCTGCTTCCCCATCCAGCAGCCCAAGGCCTAGCTGCGGTGACCACAGCTGACGTGACCATGGTGCAGCTGCAAGTGGGAGGCGCTGGATCGCGCGTCGGTCCAACGAGGCGCAATCGATCAAAACTCTCACCAACTCAGCCATCGACTGTCGCACTCACATCAGCCCTGGTCCACGCTCCGGATGCCGCTACGACAGCCCACAGGCAGAAGGCTGTGACTAGCAAGGGCAACGGCGTCGAGCCTGGCCTCGGCAGCGCTGGTCAAGCTGTGCATGCTGTGTGCATGGGTACAGACGGGGACCATGCTGTGCAGCATACCCCTGCTGCGAGCATGGCCCCCGAGCCTGTTGCTCCCACACCACAGGCCAAACCGAAGCGCGCATACACGTGTGGGAAGCAGGCCGCTGACCCCCATTCTATGCCTGCCTCAGATCCAGAGACAGCAGCAGCTGCTGCCGCAGCGGGACCATCACAGACGAAGCCGCAGCAACCACGCAAGTCCAGGACTGCTAGCCGTGCCACTCCAGCTGCTGCTGCCAAGGCGGCAGCTCCTGGATCTGAAGGAGTAGGTCTTGCTGCAGGAGCTCGAGCTGGCACAGAAGCTCCTCAAGAGCCCAGCGGCTCATCAGTTGCATCAGGAGCCATCGGAGCACAGTTGGCTGGGGCAGTCAGGGCCAGCGAGGCCCCTGCCAGCAGTACAGGTACTGCTAAGAAGCAAGCTGGCAGGAGCAGCACCGGGCGCACGAGGCGCGCACAGCAGACAGCAGGGGTGAGCACAGCAGAGCCCGCGGAAGGTGCCGAGGCCTGCACTCCAAGTGTTGCGCCCACGATAACAGCTACTGGTGAGCCAACGACTGGCGAGGCCACGGCACCTGCTGGGACATGGAGGGAGCAGGGGATGGGGGACGCTGGGGGCAACAGCAGCGCCACTGTGGCTCCTCCTGCAAGCACAGTAGCTGCGAGGGACGCTGGGGGCAACAGCAGCGCCACTGTGGCTCCTCCTGCAAGCACAGTAGCTGCGGGGGACGCTGGGGGCAACAGCAGCGCCACTTTGGCTCCTCCTGCAAGCACAGTAGCTGCCGCGGCCACCAGTGCAGATGCAGGAATGCCACAGGGGCTCAATGCCGCCAAGCCAAATCGGCTAGGGCGTCCCAGGAGCAATGCAAGCGGCAGCCGGTCCCCAGGAGCTGCAGGGGCCAAGGAGCAGCTGCCAGGGATGACAGTGGTACGTGAGTCATGGGTGTGTGTGCACCAGGCGGTGCTGGGCGGCGAAGCACAGGTGTATGTGACAGACATCCCGGTGGATGCTGCTGCATGGGAGGCGATGGAGGTTGTGGGGACAGCGCCGTCTGCAGCTATTACACTGGAGGGCCTCAGGTGTGTGGTCTCTCAAGCATAAAGGGCAAGTGCAAGCATGAAGATGGCTGTCTACTATTCTAATGTATACCCAGGTATACTCAATGTATGCGTCGAACAGGTATACCCTATGTATACGTCGAATACTGTGCATCTTGCTCGGGCGCACGGAAGGGGGGTGAAAAGGGGAGGGGGCCCATCATCAGGGTCTAATTCAAAGTTTGCTTGATCCATGCATGGCATGCTCATGGTCTGCAAGGTCGTGTGGTGCAAACTAATGGGCGGGCATTCAGCTTGATACACTGGCGGATGGGGCAGTGAGGTCTGGAGCAGCCGCGTGCGCAAGTCCAGCTGCACCTACCCAGTCATCATTGTGTGCTCATTGCCACCCTGTGCTGACGCCCCTCTGACCACGTGCCTGCACCTGCAGCTTTGAGCGCTGCCCTGACATTCGCGGTGCATGGCACAACTATCACGTCCGCGTGCATGGCGGCTGGCACATGCTGACCGAGCAGTGTGACCACAATAAGATCACACTGTTGGAGGAGCTGCCTAGCAGTAGTGGGGGCAGCAGCAGCCATGGCGACATGGGCGGCAGTAGCGGTGATGCGCGGTACAAGTGGCCCCAACGCACGACTTACAACGTGGCGGTACGTCACAGCAGCAGTACAGTGCCTGGTATGATGCTTGGAGTACACAAATGTGCTGATCTTGGCTGTTCTAGTTTTGCTGCACGGCACCTGGCTGATCCATACAGTCACCATAACTTATCAATGTTATCATACATGAAAGGTGGACATGACTATGTTCAGCTACAGTTCATGCACGGCTCTGACCTGCGCCACTGGTCTTTGTAGTGCCAACCAGTGCTGGCAAGGGTGGGCCAGCTCACAGCTCACTGCTTGTACGCCAGGCAGGTCACAAGCCCATGCATACAAGCACATACGCGTATGTGGACCTGTACTGCATTTGTCTATGTCACATGGCAATCACATGTGACCCCTGCATCTGATGGCAAAACAGGCACACGGACTAGCTGTTCGGATGGCAAAACAGCCAGTGGCATATGTGCGCTGTCAGCAGGGCCACCCTCCCTGTCTGTGCTTTGCAGGGCCTGGAAGGTCTGCTGCTCTGGCTGGCAGACCCATGCGCCGACACCGTACGCACACACATGGCCAATGCGGCGGCGTACTTCGCGGTACAGCAGGCAGGGGGTGGTGAGGGTGAGGACGTGCCGCGGCGCAAGGGGCGGCCTGCAAAGGTACGTGCAGCCGGGGGGATCGCTGCCAAAGGTTTCCATTACGTTACGTGTGGTGATCTCGCCGCGGTTATTGTAGGTGTGGTGACCTTGTAGCGTGAATGTGTTTCCTTCGTCGCTTCGATCTTTGGTTTCGCCTGGCTCGTAGCTGTGAGGCTTCCTGCCACTCACATGCTGCGTGATGCCCTGCAGCTGCAGCTGGGTGTGCACTGATGGTGCAGCGGCCCCAAGGCCATGATCTCTGTACTGCCTGTCATACTGTACTGCATGTACTGCCTTTCGTACCGCAGCTGGCCACCATGGTGTACAAGCGGCTGCGGGACAGCTGGAGCAAGGAGACGCTGCATGCGCTGGGTTTCACGCGCGCGGCTGTGGAGGCGGCTCTGGCCCCCTACACCACGCAGCTGGACGCCGCTTTGGCTGACAGCAGCAGCGGTGGCAGTAGCAGCAGTTTCAAGGCAGCTGCTGCGGCGGTGGCAGCAGCCATCCAAGCACAGCTCAGGCTGGGGTCAGGCTCAGGAGGAGGGGTGCAGTCAGCAGTGGCACAGCGTGCAGTGCGGTGGGAGAGCCATTTTCGGGCAGAGCTGGACGTGATGCTGGCGGCACAGAGGGCACGGGATGAATCTGAGGCTGCAGTGCTTTCCCTGAAGGCGGCAGCTCATCTGAGCAAGGCAGGGCCCGCGGCCTCAAGCACCAGCAGCAAGGGCATGGCCGGGGGCAGTTTCAAACGCAGTGCAGCGCGCAGCACGGATGGGAGGGGTGTCAGCCGCAGCGACAGTGGCGGTGGAAGGGCTGCAGCAGAGGAGGAGGGCGCTGGTCACGGGGTTGTGGGGAGCGGTGCACCTCAGGTCAGGGTCAAGCCTGGTCTTAAGCCAGTGGTGAAGGGGAGCCCCGCATGGGCAGGTGGGGCTGGGGCTGGTGCTAGTGCGGGTGCTGCACCTTCTAGCATGGCCAAAACCAAGCCAGCAGCCACGCCCACAGGTACCGCTGCCGCTGCCGCCAATGCTGCCGCTGCTGCAAGTGCTGCCGCTGCCACCAGTGCTGGCGCAGGCACAGCCACCAGTACGTCAGCAGCTGGAAAAGCGCCATCCTCCAGCACCGCCAGCGGACCCCCCTCAACTGCGGCAGGCCCGGTTGCCGCCGCCGCCATCAGTGCCGCCGCACCACGCACGCCGTTGCTGCGGGTGGGTCCGCCCGGGCGCGGCGCGCGCCCGCCACCGCGCGTCGTCTCCCCTGCGCCCAGGACGCCCTCCCCAGGCAGCGAGGACGATGCCGCCGGCGCCCCAGACTTTTACGAGCGGGTAGAGGAGCATGTGAACAGACGCAACCTGGCCCTGAGCCCGAGGCCGTTTGTGGAGCAGCCGTATCCCAAGACAATTGCTGCCTCCGCCTCACTCGCGTCCGCTGCAGCTGACCATGGTGCCTCAGTACCCACGATTGGTGCAGCTATGGCCACAGTTGGTCCAGCAGTGGGCACGAGTGGTGCGGCAGTGGGCACGAGTGGTGCGGCAGTGGGCACGAGTGGTGCGGCAGTGAGCACGAGTGGTGCGGCAGTGGGCACGGGTGGTGCAGCAGCGCCCTCAATTGGTGCAGCAGTGCCCGCCGCTACCGGGCCCCTGCCGCTGCCGGCCGCACGTGCCGGCACGGGCATGCACGGCGCGAACCCTGGCAACTCGACAGCTGGCACAAAGGCAGGCACCACCCAGGGTGAGGCAGATGTAGCGCTGTTTGAGCTCCGTGCCGTTGGGAGCAGCGTCCCCACGGGCAGAGTGGCAGCTGCTGAGCTCGGCTTGGGCGATCAGCAGGGGCAGGGGCAGGGGCAGCAGGGGTCTGGTGCTGGCGCCGCTTCTGGCGATTTGCGTGCAGGCCCTGTCCGCCGCCCCGCCCGTCGGCACGCGACTGCTAAGCCTGATGTGGGGACGGCTGGTTCCTCTGCCGTGTGATGAAGGAGAGGGGGCCAAAAAGAAAGAAAAGGGCCAGGGATGCTGTTCCGTTGGTGCACGCAGCCACGTTAAACCCTACGCCGGGCGCACTATACTTGGCACACGAAGGACGCACACAACGGTACGCTGGTATTGCAGGCTACAACACAGGCGTGCGTCGGTGAGAGGGCGGCAAAGCAGGAGGGAGAAACAGAAAGAGTGAACAGGAGCAGCTGGAGGGGGAGAGCGTGGTGGGGTGGAGGTTGAGGACAACGCAAGGGGAAAGAGACTGATGCCAGCAGCAAGCCCAATGCAAGGTGCATACAAATGTGATTTGGTTCTCCTGTCTGTACTTGAATGCATGTACTTGAGATCACCATGTTGCAGGAGAGACTGAGCGGGCGTTGCTCGGCTCGTTTTGGTTGTGGCTTCATTTCATGCAGGATCTGCTGGGGCAGCTTGATTGAAGTGTGGCAGGTTCTGGGTATCTGGAGAGACCAGCTGTCTTGCATTGGAAGCTGGGGGCTTGCTGTGTTCGGCAGGTGATGCAGCTCTGTGATGTGTGCAGCTTATGCTAGTTATGCGCTTGGGGTGGCCAGGCACGACAGTCTCAGACAGGTACTGTTTGGTTCGAGGCTGGTACACGTGTGGAATGTGTGACGTGGGTCAAAAGCAGACAGGCGCATGTATTGGCAGCTGGTTTGCCGGTTCTCAAGCGAAGGATACATCTGGTAGGTGAGTGGGTGAAACTTAACAGAAGCCAAGAAGGTGTTTCTCCATGTACAGGTGGCAAGGCTGACAGCTGGCCCACTGATCAAATCAGCAGCCATCATGGAGAGTTGAGCCTTGAAAGCCTTGATTGTTACAAGCTGTATTATGAGACTCATAATTCAGGGCCTTGTAACAGTCAAAGTGCTCAATCTGGCAGCCAAGTGTCATGAGCAGGCGAGGTTTGTTTGCATGGACATTTTGCCCACACAGTTTGGCAGACACCTATGGAGAATGAGTGACCAGTGACGCAAGGACACACAGTGAGAACACATGAGGCATCGGGTCAGAACAAAAGCAGCAGTCAGGGAGCCCGTGTTGGCACCGCCAGTCTGCCACAGCGCAGCCGCACAATCCCAGGAACCTGTAACAAGTGTAGAGCACTTCTCAGGTACCCTGTTTGCATGCCTGCAGAAGCGTGTGCGCATGCACGAAGCTTGTGTGCGCATGACCACGACCTCGCTGGGCACACTGAAGGATCTGTATTATGAGGAGCGCTTGATGAGCTCTTGATCGCCCTTTGACTCCCCTCGCTGACATGCCGTCTCGTGCCCGTTGCTGCATGGCTGCCATGCGGGCTGCTGCGCTTCAGGCCCCCTATCCTGCTGCCCCTTCGCCTGCTGGGCCCTGCTCCTCCCTCGGCCTCCTGATCACCTGACTAACTGCATTGCCAGAAGGCGTGTCCCTGCTTCCTTGAAGGTTCTATTGGAGGTGAGTGCAGCGGTGCACTGTGGTCAGAATGGCTGGAGGAAGCTGGCTTGGGTCCGCTACCCCCTCAGTAGGGGCTAGGGCGTGTTGCACTGCTTACAGTGACAGGTGGAGAGGGATGAAAGGTTTGCAGGTAATGCATGCGCTGGCAAGCAAGGGGATCCTTGATCGATTAGCATTGAGGGCTGGCGCATGGGAGCGAGATGCCATGCACTCAACCCCACGCCCGTTACCATTGCTGTTCTCATGTTCTGTGCTGTGTGTCCCATGCGCCATGTATGCGTGTCCAACAGGTTGGTTGGCAGAGGAGCAAAGCCACGATTCTTGGCCCAGGAGCGACGGCGCCCCTGGTCACCCTGTCTGGGCTGTTTGCTGAGTCAGCTGGCCCCAGCATGCTGCTCGGTCTCCATGCGCATGGGCGACACATGGACGACATGCCTGACCTGGCCCCTGCTGGCCAGCCAGCAACAGCGGGCAAGAGGAGGTCACCAGCTGAAGCAAGTCAAGCAACCAGCCCGCAGCCACAGCCGCACTCCCCACTACTGTCCCTACCGGCTGGTGTGCTGTCAGGGCATGTGATCCCACACTTAAGTCCTTGGGGTCAGTCACAGCTGCGTGCCACATGCACCCAGTTGTGTGGGGTGGTGGATGGGTTGGTGGAGGACTGGGACCCCCTGGTTTGGGGTGGCTTCAAGCTGAGGTGCAAGCTGAGGACACCTGAGCTAGCAGCAGCGGTCACCAAGGATGGAGCTAGTGCGCTGGATGCATTCGTCGCGGACTGGCAAGAGCTGGGCGTGGCGCACTCACAAGGACCCGCCAATGCAACCACAGCGGGCTTCAGAGAACCGCGGCGGGCATGTGGGCTGCTACGCCGCTGGCCACGCCTGAATGGCTTGATGATCCAGCTGGAACTGGGGCCTGGCCAGCTGGCCTTGCCTCACTCCATTGCTAGCCAGCTGAGAGAGGCATCAGGCGGACGCCTCACACGTATCCTACTGCAAGGCTTCCGGCCCTCAGCCCCACAGCATGAGCACCTGCTGGCGGTAGCTGGGGCGAAGCTGCGCTGATGTCCAGGGCTGCTGCACGCCATCACACATGCATGCCCAGGGCTCCAGGAGCTGCATCTAGAGACGTCAGCTGGGGAGCTTCCTCCTTCTACAGGCCCCCCCACTGTGCATGGATCTGCAGGGAAGTGGGCAGCAGCAGCACGTGCCCTGCCCCCCTCCCTTCACACCCTGCGCATCCTCACTGATGTGTCCCCTGCGCCAGGAGTGACTTCCCCAATGAGCAACCTGGTGGCTGCATTTGGAGCTGCGACCCAGCTCACCAGCCTGCACAGCCTGCACCTCGAGATGCCATATGCAAGCAGCTCTGCGCAGCTGCTCTTCTGTGACTTGTCTCCACTCTCACACATTGCGGGACACCTTACGCACCTAGAGCTGGAACATCAGTACCCCATTTGCTTCCTGGGCACCAAGGCACTGCTGTGTGCATGCAGCCATTCCCTGACCTCCTTCACCCTGCGGCCACCGGCAGAACCAGATGTTGGAGGCCCCACCACCACGGCAGCTGCTCTGCTGGCATTCCTGCCCCAGCTTAGAACCCTCCATCTGGACATCTTCACCTCAATGCACGCGCCACCCCCGCTTGCAGCTGATGTTTGGGCACTAGCACACATGTCCGGATTAACAGAGCTCAAGGTTTGTGGCTGGGGCTTCTTGGTCGCCTTGAGCCGCGTGCCGGGTGCAGCAGGGGCCCTGCCACGCCTTCGCACGCTGACCACTGTCCACGTGGGTGTGGACCCAAACGAGGCGGTGGAGGTGCTGCACAGCAAGCTGCTCCCCCCAGACTGTGAGCTCCACATGTGTGAGTCACACATCGACCTAGAGTCAGCCCCCGTGGACCATGCATTGTGTGCACGCCTGGCAGATGCCCTGCACACTGGCAGCCACCCTGTACGAACCACCTGGTGGAGCGCTGAGCTGCCAGGTCTTCTTGCTGTCAAGGCAGATGGCCAGCTGACAGCTGGCTGTGCTGCTGACATCACACGGCTGCTGGCAGCCCTGCCAGGCGGGGTGATGCTGGAGCTTAGCCTCACACAACGGCTGGCAGAGGAGTCCAGCAAGGTTGCTTCACAAGCAGCAGCAGGCTGCCTAGGCAAGGGAGCAAGCAGGCTGGTGACATCCAGCCACAGGTGGTGGCGTGGTACATGGTCATGGCTCAGCCAACGCCAGCGTGCGGCAGGCGCTCAGCGGTGGCTGCTGGCCGCCTTAGCCCACATCCCCACACTTGTACTGAATGTGTGGAGCGATGCAGAGCATGCCACCACATGCCTCCAGCACCTGCCAGCAGTGCTTACAGCCGGCCACCTGCCCCGCCTATCTCACATCATGCTTGCACACCAAGCCCAGGACCCATTCTCAAGCCGGCAGCTGGCAGCTGTGGGCCGCCTGGTGGTTGCACACCCCCAGCTGGAAGTGACCTATGAGCCCCGACTGGCAGTGCCAGAAATCGACGGCTGCCGTGCGCTGCTGGCGTCAGACATAGAGCTGACGGGCCTGGAGCCAGAGGCGCGGCATGCACTGCTCACACGCGTGTTGGTGTGAAAAGAGCAGCGGATGAAAGCTTGGGACCTGATCAGGTCGCATGGTAGTTGCATGCAGATATGAGGTGTGAGGGTGGTGCGCAGGCGTGTAGCTGTATATGAGTATGTTCATGTTAACAGCAGTAGGAAGGAAATGACAAAGGACCTGGCATCAGCCATCGCCGTACCCGCCCTCTTCAAACCAACTGACACAACAATTAGTTTCAGTTTCGTTATGTTTCCTGTATCCTGTTACATCGCCTTTTGGTCTGTATGACAAGCCCCTCGCTGTTCCCTGTAACAGGCAGCGATGGACTGCGTTGGCTTGTGTAAACAAAACAGCTTTGGCTGCTTATCCTGCAGCCCTTGAAAGGGTCCGCATTGCTGCCTTCCACGGTCTTCGTGCTTGACTTTCCTGATGTTGGAATCCGTGCGGCTCATGCCCCCGCCCCCGCTGCATCCCCACCCACACCACCCGCCGCCCCCATACCCGCACCACCCACCGCCCCTGTACCTGCCCCAGCACTCACACCCGCACCCAACCCCCCAGCTGCTACCCGCGGAGCAGTTGCCGCGCCGCCGCTCCCACCAAACACAGACTCAAAGACGCTCTGGGGCAGCTGCAAGCACGAGGAAGCAGCAATAAAAAAACAGCAAATAAAAAAGCAGCAATAAAAAAGCAGCATCAAAGATAGGCGTGAGCGAGCTCAGTGCAGCTCGAGCCTAATGCCAGTGCCAGGTGACCAACAGCCAGGCAACTGGAAGACGAATGGCTGAGTAAAAAAACGCGATGCAAGCACTGATAGCACCACGCCCCAGCCCTTGCAGCTGATGGTGAACAGGGCAGTAGCTGCTTGGCTACAGTGGCTGTAGATGCAGCCACTGCAGATGCAGCCACCATTCCCGTCATGCCACCTTGCCCTACACCAGCTGGGCCCCAGGCAACAAGCAGGACGCACACCCGATCAATGCGATCACCAGCCCCAGAGTTGACATGTCCCTGCAAAGCCAGCCCCACACACCACAGCCACTGAAGCCCACTCACCGTGACGCTGCACGCCCACAGCTGGAATGGGAACTGGAACACCGCCAAGGCGAGCAGCAGGTAGTTGGTGAGCGTGAGGTTGGGGCCTGCGGGCATCAATTGGCAAATGGAGTTTGTTGGTTAGTTGCTGGTTGGTTGGTTCATTGCTGGTTGGTTGGTTCGTTGCTGGTTGGTTGGTTGGTTGGTTGGTTGAGGCAGTTCGAGGTCTGTCTCCGGGGCAGTCAACTCTCGGCGCCAAGCACCTGCTTCAAGCACCTGCCTCTCCATACAGCCCAGCCAGCCAAGCGCAGCACCAACTCCAGCCCTGGCCACAGCTGCCTTCTCTACCCCACAGCCCTTCCCTCTAGACCCTGAGCCCTGTCCCAGACCCTGATGTTGAATAGCATCGTTTGATCTTAGCCTAAACCTGGAACGAGACCCACCGGCAACCCCAACCTGTATCCTAAGAATAAACTCGTAGCCTTCACTCATGGATTTCACACCCCGAGCGCTCTAGCCCCCTTCAACCCTTCAAAACAGCCCAAAGCATTCAAAGCACAACACAAAGGAGAGCCGGACCCAGCTAGCACGCACCATATGAGCGTGCCTCCTGGAACAGCACGCGCTTCATGGTGCGCACAAGGAAGACAGCGGAGCACAGGGAGCCATACAACCACCCCACACGCCAGCCCCACGGCCCCGCCAGGATGCCCGCGGCCAGCGTGCCCACGGCGGGTACGTAAGCGTAGCCTGTATAGGCCGCAAGCTCGGCCCATGGCACGCTGGCGGGTAGGGACATGGCGCGTAGGAGCATGGCCGCGAGGCCCGTGTGCAGCAGCCATGCCACAGTGGTGGACCAGACCTATGGGTGGAAGGGGGCAAATGTGCGTGCGCATGTTGGTGTTGAGGTGCTTGATCCGTGCTGGTATGTTTTCACTGCTCGAGGTGGCGCGCCGATGCTACCATGCACGTGGTTTACATGTACGATATGCGCCAAAAGCGCATGCGCACATGCAAGTTGAGCCGAAGATGAAGCAGTCGAACGGGACGCCTCGGGTGACTGCTTCATGGCTCAGCTTGCATTGTGCGCATGCTCCAATGGCGCCCAACTGTGCAAGTGCACTACGGGCATGACGGGCATGAACCACCCGTGACGTGCCAAATCAAAGGAGCCACCCACCCCCACCCAGCCGGATGCAAAACCACGAGCTCCACAACCCACCGTGGCGTATATCATGTCGGGGGAGAACTTGCCACGTAGCAGCGCGGCCGCACACACAAGCAGTGTGTAGGCCCACGCCGCGATGAGTGGCACGTAGAGGTCAGGGGCAGCAGGGTCTACCTTTGGTGGCCGGTACTTTTGGCCACCCTGGATCTGTGAGGAGGGAGTGAGGCAGACAGGAGGCAACTTCATGCCTCAGAGGAATGCAGGAGGCCACATCATGCCGGATGGGGTGAGCCATTGTACTGGGTGTAATTAATGGAGGTGATCTGTGAGGAGGGAGGGAGCCATGGGGTAGATTGCATAGATACTGGGTGGGGTGAGACACGTACTGGGTGCAGATGAAAGAGCAAGCAAGAGCAGCCATGTACTGGGTGTAGATGAAAGAGCGAGCATGGAGCACGCATGCGCTGGAGCAGGGAAACGTCACCAGGCAACAGCCAAAGGTGCATAGCAACAGGGATCAGGACCAGAGCTCGGACCAGATGCGGTGATAATCATACACAGGAGCAGGTACAGAACGAGGTACAGAGTGAGGTCCGGAGTGAGGTGGCTGTTGTAAAACGAGGCGCGCACCTGTTCTGGCTGGCGTGTGTAGTTCCAGCGTTGGAGGAAGGGAGCAAGAAGCATCATGAGCTTGGTGCCCACTGGGAAGGTGCAGGGCATCAGGGAATGCAGGGAGTCAGTTGTGGTGGCGTGCAGGCTAAAGAGGGCAAAAGAGGCAGAAGCTTGGTGTGTGCGTGACTGTGTGTGTGTGTGTGTGTGCAGGCCCATCCGTCACGTCAGTCGAAACACAGCGCTTGGCATGCGATGTCAGCACAGTGCCATCGACATACTCCCATGCCTGCATCACTCGCTGCAACAGTACATGTCACGTTAGGCTGCAGTAGTGCCCCCCCAGTAGCCCTCTCATCTGGTACTGCACAGTGCGCTGGGCAGTACCGCCTGCCCACGTTGCACGGCAGGGTGTGGCGCAGCCACTTCCAAGACTCCATTGCCCCAGCCATTGCCCACCATGATTTTGTGCCAGCCTGCACCCTCGCCCCGCCTGCACCCACCGTATTGCGAGTTGACGGCAAAATGGTATGACAACGCGCCGCCTGTGAGCCAGCCCATGCGCTGCTGCATGCCCTGCACGTACTGCTGCCCCCAGCCCTGGCCTCCTGACAAGAAGCCTGAGCCTGCATGGCAGCATGGTCACCCGCAGGTCAAAATGCCAGGTTTGTTCCAGTAGGGCTCACCACAGGAACCGTTTTGCTTGCCTGATGCAGCGGATGCTGCCTAGATGCAGACATGCACATGCCATGAGCGCACCCTCCATGCCTGCAAGCTCCGATGCAGCACGTCCTGCTTGTGCATGCTGTCAAGTTGCCCATGCGTTGACTGTGGAGCTCGGCATGCTCGTTGCGTGAAAGCAACATAGTCAAAATCAGCGACTTGCCTGCTGACATGAAGCTAAGCGGGTTCAGCCCAGGAGCGCTGAGACCTGGGATGGCGAACTGATCTCCAACTTGCGCTTGCTGCTGCTGCATATGAAGCCAGTATTTGTAAACATATTTGGCCACAAGCAAGAGGAAGCTAGACTTGTAGATCGACCTTTCCTACCTGTCCCATCGCGGGAGCCGCGTAGCCTGGGGGCTGACCATAGCCTTGATATTGCTGCCCATACCCCTGATGATACTGCGCGTTTGGGTCTACATGCATTCCAACTCCTTGAGGCCCAGGCGCATAGCCCCCATACTGTGGCTGGTGGTATCCAGGTATCGGCTGCTGTTGGTAAGAGGGTTGTTGAGGAGCCCCACCATCGGGCACACCCGCTGGTGGGTATTGGTGCGGGGGGTATCCCGCCATTTGGCGCAAGACTCGGCCTCAATTCAGTTCAAACCTTTCGCACGCTGAGACGCTGTGTTGCAAAATCAAAATGTGGACCATTACACTTCCCACCGCGTGCCAGTGCACTGTCCACCGTGCACTGCACGTACCGCTTCAATTGTCCTCCCTCTGCTCTGTTTTGGGCCTCTGGCACCTGCAGATTGCACCCCTCTCCTCGTGCAGCCGCCATCCTCATTGCTCAGCTTGCGAGAGCTTATGCGAGCGGTCCAGGAGCCGCCTCGATGAGGGCACGCATGCGCTTGGTGTAGCCCACAAGGGTGGGGTGTACGCACACGGCGGCGTGCACGTCAGGTATGACCTGCAAGTGGTCGTATGTTCAGGTTGCAAACAGGATGGAGATTCATTCGTTGCAGCAAACCAGCACGGCCTGGAGCCAACTAGCAAAGCGGCAGCCAAGAAGGTCAGCCAGTACCTGAAAGCTGAGGCACTGCACGGGTGCGCCACATGCCGTCAACCCAACAGCCAGACCCAATGGTCAGAATGACGGGGATGCAAGGAACTGCGAAATGCTATCCGCTTGCTGTGTGAGGCTGTGCGACTCATGCTGTGGACCGCTGTGTTCCTTCTTGCACTGCCAACACCTGCTTCTGATCAGCCACCTCTTCGTAGGCGCCATCAGACCAGGGTTCCCCTTGTTCCCCTCTCCGCTGGTTGAATGCTGGAGTGCTGATGCTTTGGTAGGTTGCATGCTGGAGCCATGCTCGCTGTTGTTGGATGCATGCGTGCTGACTGGCCCTGGCATGCTTGCATGCTGCTGCCAGACGCTCACCTCCAGTTCCAGGGCCTTGTCCAGCATGCCAAACACGCAGCAATCCAGCTTGGTGGGGGCGGGTGACCCCAGCATGAACCTGACGAGTCAGCGGAGCGATGAAGCAGGCACCAACCAACAACAAGGCATCCGTCGGTTGGCGCAGCCTCGACATCAATGTTGTTAATGTGAGCTGGTCATTTTTAGAAGGTCTCAACCCAGAGACGTTCACGAGGAGTACTGCATGGCCCGCACAACACCGCAACAATCCAAGCCCCTGGCATATCACGCACATTGGGATTCATAAGCACTTGCATAGTAAATAATAACACGGCGTTTCACAGATTCATCTGCTTGCCGGAGCCCATCAACTAGATGCTCCTAGAGACTATAGAGAGCCAGGTGCCTGCAAGGTGTTCCAGTTGAGTGAAGCAAACAATAATTCAACATACACCAGCCCATCCACTTTGCACTGCACCACCACAGCTGCACCCCCTACTCACAGGCACAGCACAGCAAAATGGCTAACCAACACACTACCCGTGAACACCAGTGACATGCTGGTGTCACAAGGGCACCCAGGCCTCGAGGGAGGCGGCGGGCGGGGCGCGCGTGGGTGGGGCATACCCAAGCCTGGTGTGCCCGACGTGTTGGGTTGTGTGCCGGTGCAGCCAGCATGCCATGCAGTGCATGCAAGCATGGGGCTCAGGCATGGCAGGACAGGTGCACCGCTTCAGGAATAAGTGTTAGAGTACGATGTTCATTCGGCAGTGTCGGCACGCTCGCACAGCCCCCTCCATCCCTGCTTAATTTTTTGCTAGTTGGTACCACGAATGCTGAACTCCTAGTTGCTCGAGGCTGCGCCTCGCCCTGTCAAACCAGACTGTGCGTGGCCTCCCCACTGGCCTGATACTCCCCGGCAACCCTGAGGCAAACAGCATCTGCTTGACTAGAGTGCTTTCATCACGCCATGCCACATGCCCCAACCACCGCAGCCTCCTGTCTGCCAGCTGCTGCCTTGCTGCCTTGGATTTGGTCAGCTGGAAGAGGTCATGGTTGGAGATGCCACGCGGGCCAAGGCGTGTGCCTGTGACGCCCCTCAAGCACATGGTGTGGAAGGAGTCCAGGGCTTGTAGTTGGTTCTCCACCAGGGCCCATGAGCACTTGCATCAGAGGCCGATTCGAGCTATATCTGGTCTGATAGCACCCTAGCAGTACAGCAGCACCGCAGCACCCACTTGTGTGACCCCAGCGCAGCGGCCAGGGTGGAGAGATCCTCAGCTAGGACTGCAAGAACGTCCTTGCGGCTGTGGCGGCCGATGCCTGCAGCCCACGCCTGCTCCGAAACCTGTGGGTGCAGCAGTACGATTGGCAAGCGCGGACGTACGCATCCACTTGTGCACCCGGTAGTGCTTTGCAGTACAGGCTGAGAAGGCAGTACGGCGGCAGGTGGGTTGGCTCATTAGCGGTACGGTGATGGCACGGCGGTGCGCTTGAAAGTGGTCGTGATTGTGTGATACAACTATACATCATGAAAACAATAGCGCAAAGTTGCGATGGCTGCTGCCACAGCATGGCGTCACTCACTTGTCGGTGGTACATGGGGATCATCAGGGGCTGCATCAGCTTAGGAATGAACCGGTCAAACATGTCGGTGCGCAGCAGACGCTTGAAACCGTCCGCCCACACCCCTGCAGGCGCCAGAGGGCATGGGAGCCGAGTGCAACGTCAGCAAACAAATGCACAGGATTGCACACGTGCACCAGACTGTATGTGTTTGAATAAACTGGGAAGTGTGGCGCATGCAACACAGGTGTGAGAGCAGGTATTGGTGGCCACCCCGGCATCGTTGCCTCTGTTCGTACGCATGTATGCTGGGCACCAGGGTCACAACTGCTGCGGACGTGCACGCACGTGCACGTATAATCCATTGCTGCAGTTGCAGCGTAGTTACACATGGCTGTGCATGGAATCATGGACGCATGGCTGTAAGGACTGCACTAGCTATGGCGTACGAGGGGTGGGTGCTTGGCAGGGCCCACCCGCTCACATTTGGCACACAGTAGGCACCAGTACATGTGCTCATCGACCATGCGCTGCAGAGCGGTGGCTTGCCACTTCAGGGCAGGCTCCACATCAGGCACCAGCTTGAAGCCAGGATGCCTGCTGTACGTCCTGCAGCATGCAGCCACCATCATTGTGAATGGTGCTTTACCAGGAGGTACCAGGAGGTTTTACCAGGAGGGTTTACCAGGAGGTACGCTTCATTGTATCCGGATGCATGATACGCCTGTGGCCTGCAGCAGGCATACTGATGGCTGTGCCTTCAAGAAAACAACCATCCGCCTACAGCGCCATCAAGCACCGCCCCACCTGCTTGACACGACCTGAATGTACCGTGCTGACACCTTGTACTGCTGCCGTGCTTGTACTGCCCCACCTGCACAGGTACCCGATGATCATCTCAGAGTCTCCAATGGTGTGGGGGCCGTGCACAATGAAGGGCACCTTGCCCTTGGGCATCTTGTCCAGGCCCACCTTGGCTGCGCGGTACGGCAGGCCTGCGGGTGGGCAGTACAGGCAGTACAGGCACGGCATGGGTACGCGGTACAATTGTGAAGTATGCATTGGTTCAGGCATAGTGCCTCCCTGCGTCAACTGTGCAGCTGCATGCCCGGCAAGGCGGCTGTATGCAGCCAGACAGCTGAGAGCCTCGTAAGGCTTCTCTTATCACCTGACAGCCTCAGGAAGGCCTCAAGCTTGGCCATGAAAGGGGAGGAATGGCGGTCAAGCCCGCCCAGAGGGAACAGCTCTGCACACACACGACCATGCGCACGTATGAGCACCAGCAAGGTTGTGCATTCCGGGGGCATTGGCGGCGCCGCCGCAGGTGCAGTAATGAGAAAGGCCTAGCACGCTGTGCGCGCTGCGTGCTGCGAGGCACATCGCCCGGACCAGCAGCTTCACGTGCAGCTTCCCCGCCCAGCTTGGCACATGCAGGCATGACCGACAGTGCATGTGGACCTGCAGCGTGCCACTGCGGGATGGCAGCACCCCACTGATGGGGAAAGCACGCTGCTGCATGTCGGCCCACATGACAGCTACAGAAATTGATGAATCACATGCCAGTAACGTCCCGTGCGTCGCAGTGTGCACGTCCGCTAGCGTTCCTGCCGTTCAATCTGCCTGCAAGCTGCAGGCCCCCTGAGGACCCACCGATCATATCTGAAGGGTTTCCCTTATCAGGGGTATCCTGACCAGGTCGCCGGGGGCGCCAAGTAAGCACTCCGGTGATCTTGGTCGCAGCCCATACACCACCCAGCGTTGCTGTAGCTGTTAGCACTGTGCCCCATGTAAGCTGCATTGATGTTGCTTCTGAGCTTAGGAACGTGGTCAGCCTCTCCATTTCTCTTGTCGATGTAATGCTGTGATGGCCCAATGCGTCATGCGCAATCCACTTTAGAGGAAGTGTGAGGTGAGGGACAAAAGGATGATGTGGTCTTGCAGCAGAGAGAGGGAGCGCGCATTGAGCCCGGCACGGGATCAGCATAAAAGGAGCACACCCCATGCATGCACGTCCCTGCCACCACTCCTAACATGCCAGGTGGCAACACCAGCTTGGCGCGTAGGCATAACATGGTTCCCCACTTCCAGCTCCCGTCCCATGCGACTTCCCATAATTTGCTCCTATCACTAGTCCCAACAATCCCAGCCTGATGTTCTATGACCATGAGCCTCTCTCCCTCCTCCCTGGAGCCGTGTATACGGTAAGTGCTGTAGCCGACTCCCCGCTCCCCTCTCCCCCCCTCAACCAGCCAGTCATCTTTCTTCAACCAGGCGAGCCAACAGCTGCCTCGCGCCCTCAAGACTAGCCATCATCGCGTACTGTCAACCCTGACCCCGGAACCGAACACTTGACGTTGAGGGTGATGGTAATCAACTGCTGCGCTCGGTGATCCCTATCAAATGAAGCAATGGAGGTAGAGGTGATCCTTGTGTTCTTGTTGATAATCAGATCTCCAGTTGAGAGGCACCACTTCTGTTGCGTCAGTTCTTCAGCACACGATGATATGGACTGCCTCAGATGGGAAGGTAGCCATGACCCATGCCATCCACAGGGTCTGCACGCAATGATACAAGCGCAGATGTTCATTCCAGTAATAATATTAATAACACGGTTCATATCCAGTGTTATTGTTATTATATTCATATCCAGCCCAGATGTTCATATCCGTGTTATTATCATTATGTTCATATTTAGCCAGCACATTGTTGCATGGGTGTGGCACCGTGTGTGGGACTCGGCACCCACCAACATGTGTGACATATCACACGCATGTTAGGTCGTGCCAGGCATGCTCAACCAGGCCAGTACAGCAAGTACAATGGGTACGATGAGTACATGCATCCAGCATGGTCATCACAACTTCTCCAAGCCGCATCTCACTGTGTGATAACTCTCGGGCCATCAGTGCCAGCGCCACCCCCGAGATGAGGGCACACCCAAATGCCTGCACGAACAAGGCAAGAAGTGAGCCACACGCTGGCACTCTCAGCAGCAGGCGATGTCCAGGGCTGGGAGCAGTGGCAGGTGCAGCAGTATGTCACAATGGGCATAATGCCGATACATCACGACATGCACTGCCGACTGGCGCCTGAGCCTGCGTGCTATTGTGTGACTTGCCACACATTAGCATGCAGGCTCAGGTGCCAGTGAATCCACGAGGCCAGCGTGTGGTGGTGTTGTGAACATCAGCCAGATTCTCCTGAAGGTGCTGCTGCCACGCACCCAGTCTGGCCGTGGCCATACATCTTTTGCCTGGTCCCCAAACTGGTCACGGATCTGAGGGTTGCAAGTCACACACAACAAAACACTGGCGTAAGAACAGGCGCAACCAGGCGCAACCTACACCGTGTGGTACAGCATTGTGTGCAGCTCTGAGTACAGCATGGTGCCTCCTGGTGACCATGTTCATCACAGTAGTAATGATAACATGGCATTTCTACAGGCCGTATCGTAAATATGCCCACACCCATGAACGTCGTTGTCAGTCGCAGCCAACAGCTCGTTGCTAGAAAGCACAAATCATGGGATGTAACTAGTACTCAGCATGTGCAGTCTATGCTGTCGGCTGGGGGTAACACAGACCACATGCTAGCGGCAACACCGACTGGCGTAATCGACAACCGTTCACTGCAGATTGTGTGATGCTGATGTACCTTGTGGTGGGTGCCAATGAGCAGTGTGAGGTACAGGAAGCAGGACAGAAGCAGGACAGCAACCCTGCATGGACAGAACAGGGCGCAGAGCACACCTATTTGACACCGATAGTCATGCGCAAATATCAAGCATACTGGCAGTTTGGTGCCACAATTGCAGGGCAGGCAGCGGTACATAAAGCCAAAGCACGCAGGCAGTACAAGGGGAAACTGAGAAGAACAGAGCAGGCAGTACAAGGGGACAATCAGAAGAACAGAGCAGCTGCTGGGCTGCTTGGACTCACGCTGCCAAGCGCATGGTGACGAGTTGGCGTCTATGCGTCAGCTGGTACCCATGGGAGACATGGAGCTCAAATGCCTCAGCCAGCCCGACCTGTGGGCAAATGGGCAATTGTGTCCAGTCAGCTGTCTTAACTTCTATTTGATGGGCTCCGGCAAGCAGATGAATCTGTGAAACGCCGTGTTATTATTACTTGTTGCATGAGCAACGAACACTGGGGAAGGGTGGACTAGCGTGCATAGCTGCAGTCATACAGGTGCGGCATCATTGCCCGCTGCTGCTGCTGCTTGCATGCATATGGGCTATACCATATGCCATAGTAGGCGTTGGTGGGCACCACCAAGCAAGCAAGCCACAGGGATGACATGCCTGGATCTGCTCTGGCTGTTGCATGAAACATGACACATGTCCACACACCGCAAGCAGGTATAATGTCAGCGCCAGCGCAGCAGATAGCGTCAGCGCAGTGAGCGCGCCCACTGCACGTGATGCGCCACTCTCCATCTGTCGCAGACCGCATGCACAGGGGCAAAGGCGACGGTGTATGCGCACGCCCCAGCATGCAAGTATAGTGCATGCCCAACAAGGGTTTCGCGCTCAGCTCGTGCTGCAGCGTGCGCCAAGCTTGTAGTGACTTGGGTACCTCCCCGACATCCGTGCACTGAAGACATGACCACAAACTTTACCGCCACGTGTGGGTATCTCACCTCGGCTTCAACCGGAGCCCAGTGGCTAGACGCATGTGTGGTCGCGTTCCACCAGCCCAAGTCTATCTGCAAGTGCATCACTGGGTCCCACGGACCAGCCTTCCCTCCCAGCTCTTTCTCCGCGCAAGCCCAGCCGCTCTTCCATCCCGACAGTGCACCTCCTCCAGCGATGATGGCTACGACGCAGAGCGCGTACCACGACCACGTCTGCTCCATTTTCGCTCAGTACAGATAATCAATGTTCATCAAGAGCAAGGTGGTGAAGCTCAAACGGCATGACAGCGCAAGGATGCTGTGCACCGCAGATCATGTGCTTCGGTACTGCCCTGTGGATTGCCGGCGGTACGCATCCAAAAGCGGCCGTACTGCAAACCAGCACCAGGGGAGGCACCACTGCTGCACAAAGAAATTATCAAATGACGTCTCGAGCGGATGGTCGTGGCCCCGAGGAGTTCCGTCCTCTCTGTAAGCCCTGCCTTAAACACCTGGCTGCAGTGTACCTCACAGGCTGATCCTATTATTATCTGCTTTTCCTGTCGCGTAGTTATGGACACTCGGGTCCTGAACCAGGCCAAGGGTTCTGCGTACATCGAGCTGGAGAACACTAAAGTGATGGCAGGAGTGTGAGTATCAAGCTCTGTGCCATGGCTCTGCACGCCATCGTGATTGGGATTGTCTGCGGCTGCAGGTTCGGACCAAGGCAGGGTGAACGCAAGTTCGGGTTCACGGAAACTGGCAGGCTGCAGTGTGACGTGCGGTTAACAGCATTCGCAGCAGGAAGCATGTCTAAACAAGAGCAGGTGTGAGCATGTCATGTGCATGGAGCTGCATGGGCATGGCCATCGCATGGGCATGCACCTTGCCTAAGAACATGAACATGCTGCACAGCCAAAGCAGGCAGATGCACACCTGCAGGCACATCAGTGCATGGTGGTATGGGGCGGCTGGTGGCTGCAGGCAACATTGGAGCGGTCATTAAGCACAGCAGTAGACCAGGCAGTGTCAGCATCAGTGGACCTCACAAAGTTCCCCAAGGTATGTTTGTGCTTTGGTTCACTGCCCGTCTGATTGACGAGCGCAGCAGCATAGCATGACTTGGGTGGCCACGGCGTAGTGGGCTGTATGGTGAGCCCACGTAGTGGCCGTGGGCATGATTAGTTTGCATTTGTGCTTGCATGTGAGCATCTGCCATGGTCTCGTAGACATTACTGTTCGTACTGTGCCTTCACGATCATCACGCATCACATCACTGCCACATGAGCTTGCTGCCTTCCTTCTGCTACACAGGCTGTGGTGGATGTGTATGTCATGGTGCTGGAGGCAGGCGGGGGTGAGGCAGGAGCAGCAATCACTGCAGCCTCAGCCGCATTAGCAGATGCAGGCATTGAGCTTCGAGATCTGGCACCCGCGTGCCATGTGGCCCGGGCCAATGGCACCTTGCTGTTGGACCCCACATCATCAGAGGCAGCACAGGCAGATGGGTCACTGCTGCTGGGTGCCATGCCGTCATGGCAGGAAGTGACGCTCGTCCAGGCGGCAGGGTCCTGGCTCCCGTCTGACATAGCAGCTGCGCAGCAGCTGGCGTTAGGCGGGTGTGTGCAGCTGCGACAGGTGGTGAGGGATGCACTGGCGGAGGCGGCAGCTTCACGGTTTGTGGACTTCTAGCATACTCCAGTAGGCTGACCTTGACACGTGAGCAGTGCAGTGAGAGCGCAGTAAGATCCTTTTGACTTCATTGCGAGAGGGCAGGGGTAGCGATGATCAGGCAAGGAGCGCGGTGCGCTGACATGTTGATTTTGCTGTTCATTGCAAGCATGCCATGGAGCGCACACAGCAAGATGTTTGGAGCATTTTGGATGAGGCCTGGCATTATGAGGCCTGGCACAGCGTGCTTGGAGCGCGTACAGCCAGGAAGCCACATGAAACAATCAAATCTTCAGACCCGTATAGTATTTATGAGAATGATGGATTGTGCGGTGCATTAAGGAGTGTAACAATTGCAGACTTATCCGTATCGTTATGAGACATATCCCAAGTAGAGTAGGGCAAGGTTTCCGCCACCACTGCTTCGTACCCACCTCACTGCTTCATGCTACCAGCTACCACCTCACTGTGCTTGTGATTACCCTGGGCACCCCAGCTGATGCGTACAACTGATGCATTGATTCCATTAGGCGCCTCCATCTAGGCCTGAATCTACGCTCGTTCCACATGCAGGCCCTGCAGCTCCTGTGACTTTTCAAGCTCGCACGTCGCGCTGATTTGTGGCTCTACCGTAGTCTTAACGCTGTGCCTTTGCCTCAGCCAGCACTTGTTCAGCCTGCGCAGTGAGTGGGCGCCATGTGCCATTCAATGATACTTGTACATGAGCCAGATGGATTGAAGTGTAATGTGACGGTTGTCCACCGCACACAGTGCAGCTAGGCCGCCACTGCTGCATGACAACGCCTGTACACCAACAAAATGCTCATACACTCCTTTCTCAACAAGCTCAGAATTTTCAACTCGACATTTGAGCTGCTTTTAGAGCTGGAGACGTGAACTCAAAATGTATGGATCCCACATCAGCAGGGCTGTCTGAGGACAAACCACACAACCGCCACAAAACCCTGCTGGCCCCTGCGCTGGCCCTTACCCTCAACGATCCATCCCACCCCCATCCCTTATCCTCAAGACCATAACACAGCCACACACGCCTGCTGCGCAACCGACAGCCATAAATAGCCCAAACTCACACACCTGCTGTGCAATGGACAGCTCTTCATCCGTGGGGATGACCAGCACACGGATCTTGGAGCCCTTGGTCGCGATGTCTCCCCCCTTGCCACCCACAGCCGCCGCATTCGCGACCGCATCCACAGCAATGCCCATGGCCTGTGCAGGGTGAGAGGTACAGGAAGCAGGTGCACAGGGTAGGGGGCACAGGGCGAGGAGCGAGCAGGGCATGCCAGCAGACACCACGTCTGTGCTCTTGGCCGGTGGCCAAGGCTTGGTTGCTTGGGTGCATACCCGGCCAGTATCAATAGACACAGCTCCGTGCTCCTGGTGTATTGAACTTGACGCAGCTGCGATTAGAACGGTACCGGCCTACTGTCAGCCGCTGACTGCTCCCTGACAGGCCCATGCCCCTGCCTCTCGTCTACTGGCGCGTGAGCCGCTGCCCCCAGCGGTTGCCGAGCTACACCCCGGCCAGTGACCAGGCTGCACCGCACAGCAAGCTGCGCCATCATGGTATGCTCCCCAGCGGCACTAGTTCTTATATATAGTTATATATTATATTATATATGGCTGCAATGCACATACGAGGAAGCACACCTGTGCACCTACCTGTGCACACTAAAGAAGCTATACCCAGATAGCTACCTGCAGGTTCTCGGTGACCAGGCCACGCACGAGCGCCGAGTTTTCACCGATGCCAGCGCTGAAGATGATGGCATCCACGTGGCCGTCCAGTGCTGCTATATATGCGCCCACGTACTTGCGCACCCTGCACCACACAGGAAGAGCACAAAGCGTGACGTGCAACACCCTTTACACGTTGGCAGCGCCTGTTCTTCGCAGTAGGAATGCAACACACAGCAGCACCAGAACAGAGCAGGGTAGCATAGAATGTAGCATGCCTTCCCCGCTTCCACATCCAAGCATGCCAGATGCAAGAAGCAGATGCAAGAAGCCCAGATCAGGAGCCGTGCTTGGCACTCAGGGGGGCGCGGTGGGGGAGGTGAGGTGGGGGAACGGGGGGACAGGGGGACGCGGAACCTTATTCAGACAAGCCCAGCAACCTCTCACAGAAACACAGCACCCAAATGGAAACTGCTTCAGCTCTGCATGATCTCGCGTCCTCTCACGTACACCAATCCTTCAAGGCCCCCAATCCCCCAGTTCTAACATGCCTACAAGTCCTCTCTGCCGTTCAATCCCACCTGTACACAAACACCCCACCTGTACACAAACATATCAAGCGCAAGCTGTGCGCGCGCATCGCCCTTGCTGGCGCCCTCAATCACGGCACGCAGGTCACTCGCGCCGCACACGCCCAGCAGGCCTGCGGGGCATGAATTGTGACGCCGTGTAAGTCGTGGCGCCGTAAGAGACTAGTGTGAGTTGCGGCGCAGTATGCGTCTGGTATCCGTTGTGGCAGGCACCGTATGCATCGTGGTGCCGTACGATTTATGGCTGGCATGAGTGTCCATCCATTCACAGGGTGTGAGGCCGCCAAACGTTCAGACATTCAGTCACCCTCTCATCCATATACACAGGTGCAAGCCTGCACCCAGTTTTGCACCTTGCACAAGGCCCGTGGTGTCACAGCATGCTGATAGTTAAACAAGCCCCTTGGCATTACAGCATGCTGATAACCTGTACAGGTGCCGCCCACCTGACTTCTTGTTGAGTAGAGTGTCCACCTCCTTGGCTGCCAGCTTGAGCGTGCTCTGTGCACACGGCAAGTTATAGCGACCAACAGCTCACAAATTGATAAAGCCAGTAACTGAATGGCCGGCGTCATCACGCGTTATCACCAGGCATGACAAGTCGACAACTGATAAAAACCAGGCATGACAGTAGTAGGGAACATACGGCATGACAGTATGAGCTGACAGCAGGGCGTGAACATAGCACGTAGGTCGTCCAGCATCATGCAGACCATGTGATATCACCGCGGCACAGAAGCTACGGTTCATCACGTACAGCCCAACCCCAGGTGTCACCTGCAGGTGTAGAACTACTGCTGGGTCCACATCACCACTTCGTGTCCCCATCATCAGACTGCAGCATCCACATGTGATGAGAGACTTAGCTCATGGCACTCAGACGCCATGTGTGCTCAGAAACAACGACCATCAACAGCATTCAACAATCACGCGTGTGTACAGAAACAGCTTGGGCGTTATAAACATGTTCTTTTTGCATGCCGGCGCCTAAAATCAAACTGCTGGAGAACCGTGTTGGAACACAGGGATGTGCAGCCAAGACACAAGGCCGGCTTGAGTGCTAGTAGGTTAGGTAAGCCCCAAATGACCCACCCTTCCAGTGGTGTCATCCCCATTGATGTGTCAACGCTCTCCCCATTCTTGATCGCAGTTACACTGCTGCCATTGCCTGCGCGCACGCGCACAGTGTAGGACATCACACGGGTTGAGAGCATGCTGAGGTTATGGATCTCGCTGGGAAGTGGTGGGAGATGGTACTGTTTATGACTACTTGTATTGTCGATAAACGAACTATCACCATTAGTATTAAGAATAGCACGGTGTGTCAGAGATTTGCCTGCATGCCGGAGTTTGAACGTTGGTGATGCTGCAGCAGGGTTGAGGCGTAAGGCGTGTACACTCAGAAACTAACAGGCTGTGCTGAACACAACGCACCCAGATGGCATGCGATGGCGTTCAGCTGGTTCAGTGGCTTGTCTAGCATTAGTGCTGCTTGCTGCGCCAGGTACCTGTGTGACGTCCCATGGAACCCATACCTGCCACATGGGATAAGACAAAGCAATTCAGCATCAGCACGTGCATGGCTGTGTGACTTTAATGGTTAAGCAAGGTTATCATGCGTACCCTGTGGTGAAACAACTGGTGAAACGTGTGGGAGACATGCCAATCACATACACGTGAGCCACCTGCAACTTGCAACCAACTGGGCCTGGTCGCAGATCTGTCCGTGACGCTGCTTCATCAACGCAGGTGTGCTGCCTGAACCGCGCCTTGGTTTACCTGCGGATCTGGTGCTGCTCGTACAGCTCGTACGGCAGGCCGTACATGTATGCATGGGGCGGCATGGTCTGGTGGTACGCAGTGTCAAATACAGCGACCTGTGCCCATGGATCGGATCGTGTGATTTGTGCCGCGATTTTGTAATGTGTACAGAGATCGAGGGCTGGTTCAGCTGCATCAGATCATAAACCTGGCACTGTGCAGGCTGGCACTGCCATTGCAGCCCTGGTGCCAGCACCAGGACAGCCACTGACTCCACAGCTCTACCACACCTGTGGCGTGGATGGCCCAAATGTGGCCGATGCTGCAGCGATGCCCTGCAGGCCGGGCGGGTTGTGCAGGGGCGCGAGCAGCGCTGCCGCCTTGATTTTGGCGACCAGAGCATCATCGATCAGCATGGGGCGCGAGGTGTCCAGGCCATGCACCACGCGATGCTGCACAGTCAAGGTCAACGACAGCCAGGTCAGTGCTTGCATGCTGTAACTGGGAGGTGGTCCGTGCACAGAATACGCGGAGTCCATGTCGTGCAGGCACAGTTCAGCAAGAGCTGGCATGCAAGCACACCCACCCCCACAGCAGCCACCTCCTCCTTGATGCCCTTGGAGACATTGTCCCTACAGAAGAGACGGTCAGCGCCCCGCCATGCATATATGCATGTGTCAGCATGGCACGCTTGTATGCATGATGTTGTGCCATGGCATGTGCTTGCGGGTCAACAGCCCAATTGGGTGCTGGCCCAGCATGCATGGCTCCACAACACAAAACAAGCCACAAAAGCACTGACAAAAGCATGCGATGAAAAGTGCCCTGATCACAACCCTAAGCCAGTCGTTGCTTCCGACATGCACGAGACGCTGCGGACCCACTTCAGGAACGACACAATCGTCTCCATTGCGCCGACGTGGTCTGCAGCAGGGAACTTGATCTCCCACCTCTTCTTTTGCCCATCCAAAAGTTGGCCCTTGGCTATCAAAGCGCTGTTTGCGGTGTCACCAATGCGTTCCACAACACCACCCATCCCAGGTGACAGCCCCTCTCCTGATTTGTTGAATACCTTGAACTTGAGGCTGCTGGATCCCGCATTAACGACCAGCAGGCGCTTCAGGCCCTCCGCCCGAACCATGACGACGTGCTTACGGGAATGATGCTTCAGGTGCGCAGTAGGGCGTGTGCTCCTATCCAGCAGCGTGAGCTGCATTGTCTGCATTCTGCCGGGATTCGAAGCGCGCACGGCTTTTTGGAATGAGCAGTGATGAGTACTTGTGATGGTTCGTGGCTGTTACCATTGAAAACGAATTTAAAACTTGTTTGTGCGTGTCGAGTCCGTGACGGGAGTATGTCTGCCCTCACAGTGGATGAGCTGCGGTTCTGTTTACATAATCGTGCTTTTTCTTGAGACCTGTACAAGTGCGAGCAGCCGAGCAGGTGAGACCGCTGCTGGGCCGTGGACGCACGCTGCTTTGGCTTGCTGACGTTTGGCATGCAAGCACACCTGCCTGTGCCGCAGTACCGCCTGCTTGGCTGTGCCCACATCAGCTGCTGCCACTGGCCATGCATCAGCGCCCACCCAGAACATCACTCTGTGCGGCTACACGCTGCCACCCCCCGCCTCATGCGGGCCTCGCCCACTCTGCACTGTGTGCACCTGTGCACGGCAGCAATTGCAGCATATGTGGAATCGTGCATGCCAGTTGCTGGTGGACTTGCCACTTGCGGACATACCTGTGATAAGCTGTGTTATTGTTATGAAGCGCTGGTGGGCATGTATGGCGGCTCCAATGTTGAAGGCACGACTCATGCTGCACCCCGCACACTGCACCTTGGTCAGATGTCACTGTCAACGACACCTGACGCCCGAGAGAGCCTAACTAGATGAGGATTAGGCTTGCAAGCTGGGTGCTGCGCTCTGTAATGTATGTTTTCCTTTGGCAGCATGCCCAACATATCTGAGTTACAGCCGCATCTACCACAGTGCTTTTGACACTGCAGCCGTTCAGGAGTACACCTTCCAACAAAAACATGCGCTGCACAGTACAGACCATACCTGCAGCACCTCCCCATCGGCCCATGATGTGACTGTTGCATCCACTTCCTGCTCTCTACCTGACTGCTTAGCTGCTTACCATACTAAACAATCTTTCAGTAATGCTAACTTGCAACCCAGACAGCAACCCAACTGCAAGCCTTGTCCATTTCAGCCCTGTCCCGCACCCCCTACCCCCCACCCCTGCGCCCAACTCCAGCTCCTCCCACCAGCACCAGCAGCATCCCGATCAGTTCTGGTCGCGCGCAGATTTACAGCTGCGGTCGTCTGCTGATACCCGGCGTGATGGGGGCACGTACGCCTGTGGCACAGCGCCAGCTGCCTTCAGTGCTGCCACCAGGGCATAGACCCGCTCCTCCCGCACATTTGGCAGCGAGCTGAGCTTGGAGAGCACCTTCTCCGGGCACACTGCTGGTGCGCCCCCGGCAGACCCCCAGCTATGGGACAGCCGCACCGATGGCTGCAAAGATGAGGGCTGCGTGGATGAACACATGCGGATGGCCTGGGCGCCCGCATCATGCCCTGTCAGTGGTGGTGCAATACGTGGGGATGGACCCACCTGGTCCACTTGCCCAGTCTCAATGTCTCCAATGCTGCCGCCTGCGCTGACCCCCGCCTGCTGCGGTGCTCCGTGCCGTGCGGCAGTGGCCGCTGCACCCACTTCCACCACCTCCTCCTGCTGCTCCTGCCCCTGCGATGCCGCCTGCTGCGTGTTTTGCAGTTGCGCCCGTACCGCTGCCAGCTCGTGTTGTGCCCCATGCAACGCGGCCTGTGCGGCGGCGAGGTCTGCGCGCAGCGACTTGCAGGTGGACTCTAGGGCCTCTGCACGTGCCTTATGTGTAGCTGCGTCCAGCATGACCCGCTGCAACTGAGCAGCGAGGCTTGCGGTAGCAGGCAGCAGGGTGCCTGGCTTGCCACCCCTTGGGGTTGCCGCTGCAGACATGGGCCCTATTAGGGATGCACGCAGCATTTGGCTGCGGGCGCTTACGGCCCCTGGGTCCCGTGCAGAGAGTGGTGTCTGCAGATCGCCGCCCGGGGCCGGCCCCTGAAGCGGTGTGTGCAGGGAGTGCGCGCGCTCCATGCAAGCGCCTTGCATGGTGCTGGCTGGCGCACAGGGCGTACTGCATTCATGCTCTGGTAGGGTTCCCAGTGTCAGGGGGCTCAGCTGCAGGTGAGGCACAGCTGATGCAGCATCCCTAAGAGCCAGCCCAGGAGTCAGCATGGCCTCTGGTGTCATCATTGGGGGGAAGGGCAGCGTGAGGCTGCCACCAGGGGTGGGGGTGGGCGTGACGGCTGTACAGTTGGAGAAGGCGTGGGGCGTGAGGGCATGGGCATGGGGCCCTGAAGGAGTGAGGAAGCCCCGAGGGGTAGCGCGCTCACGTGCCGTCCCCACTTGCTGCTTGAGTGCCACCACCTGGGGGACACACAATGTTTGAGGGATGTCAGTGCTCAGTTCGGGCATGCCTGGATGGTCCAGGCCCTGCATACAGAGGCTTGAGCATGTTCCTCAACCTGCTGCAGGCTCGTACTTGTGAGGACGTGCATTGATTGTGTTCAGACAGCCATGTAGGCATGCATGTCTTGCTTTTGGAAATCTCGTACGGACCTGCTGCTCGTAGTCGCTCAGCCGCATACGCAGCAGCTCTGATTCTTCAGACAGCACCTCTGCCAGCTCAGCCTGCGCAATGCAGGTCGGCATGCAAGCACGAAGCTTCTGCTGCATGCCAAGGCAAGTGCATGTCAGCTGGCATGCATGCAGTTTATGCCATGCAACACAGTCCAGCTGGTGACCCTCAAGTTTCAGGATGTTTGTTTTTTGCGAGTGGAGCGTGCTCTTTGGGTGGGTGAGCCGGGGTCATATGGTTACGTGCCACCTGCTGCCATCTGTCTCAGCACAAATAACAGCTGTGTGTGAGCTTACCGCGGCTGCAGCCTCTGTCATGCGCTCCGAGCATCGCTGCTCTGCTGCGAACCTAAGCTTTCGTTCTTGCTCTAACAGGTGCTGAAGGCGTCTAAGCTCACGCTCGTTCCCATCTTCTTCCCACTCTACGCTTGCACCCACGTCAACTGCGAATGCCTTTGGGCTGAACAGCACCCCTCCGCGCCTGGACATGGCGCCAATGGAGGCCTGAACAAATCGTAGCCCGGTATAAATATTAGCTGTGATGACTTGCTGCAGTGCCGTTATTCGACGTTGGTGACACCTGTACTTCAGCGTTTAGGGTTGAGGTTTACCCCGTGCATGCTTACACATGGCCTTTGCAGCATAAGAAGATGCAGACCGGGGCACGTCTTTGCTCAACCTTGCTGGTTGGCACAACTTTGAGGCACAAGTGTTGGGTGCCCCTGGCTGTGTCCTGACATGAACAGTCATCATCTGCATCAAACTGCCTGCACCCACTTGCAGGACATCAAAACCCTCCTGCATGCTGCAGCTAATACAGTTCAGAGCGGACAGCTTGATGGGCGGGGCCGTGAAAAGCCCGCTTCACGTAAACAACACAAGTACAGATAATTGAGATCCGGCCACACACAGTACACAAGACCACCCCAGCCCTGCACATCCAAGCCTGCCATTTGCCGCAGGTCAGGACGTGCTATAATTGAAGCACAGGTCACTGGAAAGTGGTTGGGGATCTGCACCTGAACGCACACATTCATGTTGGCGGGTGACAAAACACCGTGACAAACGCAAGCATCAAAGAATGACCAGTGATGTCGATGGCTGCACCCCACGTGGCAAGCAGCTGTCCCGGGTACCGATATTGCGCAAACCAGCCCGCCCCATCCGCACTCTCAGTGTCATTGTCGCCCTCGCACTTGGCAGCAATCTGGTCCCTTCCATTTATCAGAGCGGTTTCATACAGGGTTTCATGTGTCAGAGTCGTGCGTGCCTGCAGTAGAGCAGATGTGCCTCCAAGCCACCCAGGATAGCCAGGCGCCAGGGTCGAGGCACCACCAACACGTTGTGTCATGCTCCAAAAGCACCTGCCCCGGCGCAGCTCGGCCCACAGCACTGCTCTTCATCAAATGTCAGGGCTTGGCCCAGCCAGTGGCCACACACAGAGCCACAGGGCCCTACCCAGCCGCCTTCAAATGAGCCTGGTCCAGTGCTCACACACGCCGAGTGTTGTACGAGCCGCAGCTCTTGCACTTATGGCCCAGGATGTGGAAGTTGACTGATGAGCGCGCCTGGCAGTCGTTGCACAGTATGTTGACCTGGGCGTTGGGGGCAAGACAAAGGCAGGGCACGGTGGGAATGCAGGGCGCTCGTGCAAGGGGGCCGGGGCAAAAGGGAGGCAGTGAGGTGGGTGACTCACGGGGGCACATCAGACATCACACAAGAGTGGTAGGTGTTGTCCATCATTGCAGCGCAAGAAGGCAGGGGGGCGGGGGCAGGGGGGCAACAGGCAAGCGGTGGCACCGCCGCGCCCACGTCAACTACACAACAACCTTCTGGTAGTCAACACGTACTGCATGCCTGTACTGCATGCCTGCAATAAGTGAGTGTACTGCCCATACCTGCATGTTGCGGTACTCTTGTGGCATGGGTGTGACCGTGATGGCATGGTCCACATCAGCCCACAACCTCTCCATGGAGTTGGCGCTGTGTTGTGGCGGTCAACAAACACATCAGGGTCAGGGACGTCAGTCAGAGCACAAATAGGTGAGCTGGGCATGAGAGAGATAGAATGCTATGTGGTGGCGGTCCACAGGCACAACAGGGTCTGGGTCGCCAGTCAGGAATGTATATGACACCGGGGGGCTGAGGGGGGAGATGGAGCACAAAACGCTGCCAGGGGTGATCCAGCATTCGTAGCACCGATGATACGCTGTGAGTTTGTTCAAGGCTGTACGGTACAAAGTTGTATGGTGTGTGCATTGCATGCTCCCCTGACGCTGTGCCCACCAATGTCTGGAACCAATGTTTCTCAGCACCGGCCCACCTGTCACGCACCCCAACCCCAACCCTTCCGCCCCGCCCCTGCAAACCACCACATGCCCAGTCACAAGTGGTCCGCCAGTCAACTCAAGTTTTGCAGGCGCACACCTCATGTATGACTTGGAGCACATGGGGCACACATAGCTCGAGTGCTCCGCCAGTCCACGCAGGCACTCCTGGGCGCCCAGCGACACGCGCACAGTATGCAGCGGGTTTCACGTGCAAAGCCGCAGCGACACGCCTCTGGTGCCGTGCCACCCCATCACGCCCACCTCCAAACTCACCCCCGGACGTGCCCCCAACCAAGTAGAGCACGTCCTGGGAAAAACAAGCACAACCTGAGAAAACAATGCCGAACAAAGCGGTCCCCCACCTGGTGGATTGTGTGACCGCATGGCATCACGTTGATCGGCTTCACGCTGTCAAACAGGTATTCGAAGCACACGGGGCAGTTGTGGTGCATGGAGTTCTCGATGCACACTGCGGTCAAGCGTGGACAAGTGGTGATTGCTCGCTGAGCCATTGAGGTTGGTATTCTTTGATTTGGTCATAATTGGTGAAGAGAAGGGATGGGTTCAATGGTAGGTGTGCGGACAGAACTGGGGACAGCACACGACAACAGGACTTGCAGGCGACTGCAAAGGCCCAGGGAGCACTGCTGCGTGATGCCGGCCCAGCCTTGCCATCGTGCAGCATTGCGTGGCATGGGCTGCCCTGGCCTGGCATGCGAGCATTTGAACTCGCCAGGCCGCACCGGCCATGCCATGCTGATACGCTCAGCGTCATGCGGACCCTGAGCTGCGTGCATGCGCAAGCCAGCCACAGCGAAACCGCAGTTACAGCTGACGGTACAGCAAGCCACGCGCCGGCCGGGTGCTATATATATATATATGTATATATGTATATATATATATATTATATATATATATTATATATATAATATATATACAGTTATATACAGTTATATATATAAACTGTATACATATTATATATACAGTTATATATATATAATATATGGCCCGCGCACCGTGCGTGTTGCGCAGCGCAGTGGCATAGCAGCAGTTGCACGTGTCGCAGTGGAAGTAGTTGTCACGGCCGCCCACGCGGCAGATGCCACACTTGTCACAGTGGAACTGCTGCTTGGTCGTGTCTGCAGTGCATCCAGGCGCAACCAAACATTACCACCACCGAGAGCAAGGAGAACTAAGGGGTGCTCCTGTATCTAGCATGAATGAAGCTGTACGCTGCTCCAAAGGGACAAGAGAATAGGAGATCCAGGAAGTCTGACAGGAAGTACCGTAACACATGACAGAGCAGACTCGCATGCGTGCGAGGCGCAGCACACACTGCTGATTCAAGAGTCGCAGTTAAACATTAAAGAAAGACCCCATAGCAGGAGCTTGAATAGGCATCGCAATGGAAGTACAGGGCGGCGCACCATCGTCGAAGAAGTTGCACTTGAGGCATGCGTACATGCCGAACGCGGTGCCACACTCCCCACACGTGCGCGCCGCGGGCTGATGCGTCTTGCACAGCTGCGGCCACGAGCAAGCGTGGGGAGAGGGGCGGTGCTTAGGCCTAAGATGGCGCAAGGCGGGCCGGCATCGGCAGTAGCAGGCAGGTCCATGGCCAATGGTCACAGCAGCACAGGCACAGTCGCACACATACCCCGCCCTCAACCCCACCACCATGTTCCACGGTCCATGCAATGTACAGCTGCTGACGCTGCTGTACCACGCAGCTCCCTTCCCCTCTGTCAAACAAGGAGCCCGGTACAGTGATGCCCAAGTGGGCGACGGTGTTTAGCTAGAAGCACCCACCGCGCAAACCAGCTCACGCACGGCCTTTCTGTCTAGTACATGCCTCTTCTTGGGGTCTTGCTCATTATCACTCTTGGCTGCATTGTGACAATGCCTGCATGTGCCATGCGGAATGCACGCATGCACACCCACACTCCGCACAGCGCACACATATCAATGCTGCAACAACTTGCACGGCACAGCTGTTGCACAAGCATCCTAGTGGCGTTGCTCACCCACAGCATGTGTGCTGCCTCATCCATGACGCTGTTTGTACTGGTGTGCGCATGAGCAAACTGCACAGTATGCACAGCACAGTATGCACAGTATGCACAGTGTGCACAACAAGCAGCTCACGCACCGGCACCAGACATTCTCCCCACAGCACGGAGCTACCAACATGCAGCGCCGCCTGTAGTGGCTGCACCCATGCTGCAAGCATGAGCCGCAGTAGCAACAGCAACGACTGGCGCCATGCTATGGCGACCATGCATGCATACGTGCATGTTTGTACTGGCAAGCAAGTGGCAGCGCAATTGCACAAAACATGGCGCATGGCGTGCTGCAGCCCAAGCAGCTTTGCTGTATACTTCTCAGCCTGCGCACAGCATGCTGCATGGGGTTGAACCTTTATCCCATACCTTGAGAAACCCTTGCATCTCCAGCTTGTTTGACTCCGCTACGGGACCCGCTGCAGACGTGGATGGCTGACCGCTGGTGCGTTCTGCTGGCCCGGCTTCCCCGTTCTCTGCATGAGCACTGTCTTCGCTCGCAGTCTCCCATTCACTGCCGTCTTTGTGTTCACTCAGATGTTGCCCATTGCCTTGCGGCATCTGCGGGCCCTCCATTTTTGTATTGAACGGGATTCGCTAGATCTGTGACATGCACGCGACAGGCCTCGAAAGAAACAACTATTGAAAACAGGGGTAATGACAAACGTACTGCAAGCTCCTTCCTCTC
The DNA here is from genome assembly GCA_001662365.1 of Chlamydomonas applanata. NCBI lineage: Eukaryota > Viridiplantae > Chlorophyta > Chlorophyceae > Chlamydomonadales > Chlamydomonadaceae > Chlamydomonas > Chlamydomonas applanata. The sequence goes on along the minus strand of BDCZ01000369.1, from coordinate 12,091 downwards.
AATCATTGGCCTTCACACAGCGTCACACCTTCGCGCCAAAGCAGGGTCAGGGCAAGGGCATGTTGGGGTCCACTTGGAGATCACAAGAGCCTTGGTGTTACATTTTGCATGCCACAGCTGCGCTGTGCGGCCAAGCATCTGATGCACATCATGTACCAGCACATCTGTAGACTCCAGCCAGCACGCCACGCCTGTAAGCAGAACACACTGAACTGCACTGCCAAACCAGCCGGGCAGTGTGCTACGCAGCCTTGTCTGCTCTGATGACTATGCCAGCTGCCCACATCGTGCTGGGCTCTGCTCCTTCACCCAGACACTCTGCACTGCACCCCTACTGTCTGATGCACCACCTGCTGCCAACCTGATCAAAAAGTTTTGCATAAACAACTAGCTAGGTCAGTGGCAATGTGGTGATGCCTACGCGTCAAGACGCTGAGCTGCGCACATAATTGCCGCAGCAACCATACAGAACAAAACCATGCTGGCCAAAACCATGCTGGCCAGACCCACCAGGCACACAACCCTCCCAAGGCACAAGCCTGACTGCACCAAAACCAAATCCCCATCTCATAGCTTTGTCATAGATAATCAGTGTGCTCCCGGTGCTGACCTTGTCTCTGATGCTGCAGCAGCAGCCTTCAGTTGCGCAGTGAAGCAAAGCCGCATACACACCAGCGGGCGGTGCGCCAATGCCACGCCCTGTACCCAGCTCTGCATCATCAGCTGCCTAGCTGGGTCTGGATTCGGCGCGCAGCAGCACGCGAAGATGCGCGGCCCTTGCCCATGCACTTCTCTAGGTGCGGGGCGAAAGTGCCCGCAGTAACTTGCCGCCCGCAGCTTTTGCACGTTACCACATCTGTGGCCTTGGGAGGGTGGCTGCGCCCAAAGACATCCACAGGACCGCGCACCCCTGGCCGAGGCGCCAGCGGCTTAAAGCGTATGGCAGGATGCGGCATGCTTGTTGCCGCATGGGCTGCTGTAGCCCCATGCGCCCCACCACATGCACGCTTCAGGGGCCGGTAAAAATCAGCGTCGATGTTGCCTCCAGGCAATTCAGCCATGATGGCCGTCTTGACCTCACGGTGGGAAGTCTGAGCTTGGTCAATGAGGCACTCAACCAGGATCTCTCCGAACAGCACATCGCTCAGTGCATCGACGATTGCGGGGTCCATCTAATGTCAACAACAACCACGTGAAACCCTACATTGCAATTCGCCGACTGGCACCTTTAGTACGGGCTGTGCGTGGGTGGCTGTGGTCGGCTATGCTCTCGCCATTTAGTGCATCCACTCCTTTTGCCCGAATGAGAACCGTACGTCGGTTGTGCGGTGCGCCCCTCTTTCTATGGTAGGAATCCAGCTTTTAGGAGCCATCAATCCGATCATCGTTTAAACTGCTGCTTATTGCGGAGCTCTAAGCAGAATGAGCCACCCTCGAGCTCGCGAGTACACAAAGTTTTACAATCAGTGGTACACCGACAAAGGCTTGCCTTCCACTAGCCAACCAGACACGCTCTCCTGTTCGTCGCCCAGCCCCACACGCCGTCGTGTACCTGGGTCGACGCCACACCCTCCGCATCCCGGTGTGCACAGCTTTCCATGCTGATCCATCGACATCCTGCACATGGACTCGGTCCCGTTTAACCCTACATGTGCATGGCATGTGGCATGATGCTTGCATGGAGTGTGCGTGCCCCGCTTATCTTCGCTGGACTTCGCTGAACTGCTTGCGCGGTGCAACACGTGGACGTGTGGTGCAGGGGAGGTGGGCTACTGGCACGAGATCCAGCACACCATGGACAGCCCGATGCTGAAGCAGCAGCACAAGCAACACCACCTCGTGTATGGATCCCCAGGCCTTGAAGCTGCACACCATAACGCCCAGCACATTTTCACGCAGCTGCCAGGGCGGACATTCAATGCCCAGAGCGTGGCAACCTTCACAGCAACTGCAGCAGAGTTGTGCAGGTCACTCTCGCCACTTAAGAGCCGCCGCACAGGTGGGCTCTGATTCAACCACTTCCAACCACCTGCGGATAGGATAGCCAGTTGCCAGTAGCAATGGCCAGCACCTTGATCAATAAGGATCCCAGCAGCCTGGCACTTTCTGCGCAAGGCAAAGGGGTTTGAACAAAAGCGCTGGCGTCTGGGTGTGATGGGTAAGGGCAGAGCACAGGGACAGCAGGCCTAGTATGAGGCCTAGTTATGCATGCAAGCAGCTCCGTTATAGCAGTGGCAAATGGAGTGTGCTGTGTGGTGCTGCTGGAGATGGTAAGCCAGGTAGCTGGGGGCACTGGGCACTGCTGCCAGCAACAGCGACACGTGGCCCTTGTGCCTTGTGGTCTTGGCTCTCCAGAGCTTTTCTGACAAGAACGGGAGCCAGTCACGGGCGATTGGCCTGTGCTGATGATGTGGAAAAGCAGGGGAGGCCATCTACCGGTATATATCAGTTCGTTGCCAGTTTCACCAGTGCGGTGTCCAGAGGTTGCTTCAGGATGTTGTGAGCATGTCAGGCACAGAACAGGTACAGGGAGTGGGCAGGAGCCATGCAGAGTGGCACACCTGATTCCCTGCCACTTGCTCAGCCGCAGGAGGGTGGATGTACTTGCCTGGCAGATTCATTCGTTGGAACTGGGTGTTTTGCAATCCAGAGCAGATCAGTTGTTGGTGTAGCGGATGACTCCGTCTAGCATATGCCGTGAGCTGTGCAGGACTGGTGCTTGAATTCATGCACGCATTCGTGATACACATCTGCACGACTGAAGCCGAGTCAACACTCGTGACTGCTTGCGGCTGTTGTTGGGCCGGTAGTCGTGGGCTTCATGTTTTAAAAGTCCTTGATGCATGGTTTCTCCAGGCTTTGCCATGGACGGTAGTGGAAGTGCATATGTAGTACGATGTAACACTCTGGCCTGGGTGTGAGCGTGCTGCATTGCCTGTATGGCCTGGGACAAAGCACTTCAAAGTCCACATGACACACCGCCCCATAGTAGCGCAGCGCCCAACCAGATGGAGAAAGAATCCGCGCGCGCCTAGTGTGACCGTTTAGACTTCTTGCCTTTCCCGGATGGGGTAGCAGCCTTGCTCGCACGCGCTCCCTTGTGTCCCGCCTGCTGCCCTGCAGCCCCCCGGACCCCTGCCTGCTCGTCGCCCTCCTGCCCTTCCCCCTCCTCCGTGCCTGCTGTACCAGCTGCACCCGGCGGCACGCGAAGCCAGGCCACCCCTGTCAGCTGCTGCTTCAGGTACGACTTGGCCAGTACTGTCCTGCTGTGCGTGCTGTGAATGCGCGCAAAGCGATCCAGACCCGCAGAGGCCAGCAAAGTGGAGCAGTCCTGGCCTGATGCGTTGCGTCCCCCCGCATCCCCCTCATCTTCCCCGCCTTCCCCTGGACCACGCGTCAGGCGTGCAGCATGCAGGGCAAGCGCCCGGATGCTGCCGGTAGGGCCCTTCATGGTACCTCCACACATCTTGCCCGCGCGAAGGTCTAGACCCTCAATCAGGCCCGTGCCATTGGCAGCCCACACGCGTGCGCCTGTAGCACCAAAAGACAAGGTTGCACATTCGAAATGGTTGGCACTTGGGTGTGCCATGTTGATATGCCATGAAAACAGATGCTGTGCCATGTAAGTAAGCTATGCTCGAAGTGCGATGCCCACCAACACCAGTATACCAGAAGGGGTTGCAAGCATGACAACAGCCAAGTAGATTGCCGTCAGCAGCAGGCCCCTGTGCATGAGGCTTGCATCAGCTGGCCCTCCTTTCATTGATGCCCCTTCCACCCCACATTTATCAACCCCAGTATCATTGCCCTGTAAAGCAACAGCTCCATTGCGTTGCCCAAGGCCACTGTCTTGTGATAAAAACTTCATGGATAACACAAACAAGCAGGAATCTAACAGCTCACCGTCGCGCTGCGCAGCAAGTGCTGTCACCCGCGCTTTGCCCCACTCCACTTCCTGCTGCGGCCGCTTGCCCGCGCGGCAGTCGTACAGCCACAGCTTGTGCTGCAGTACCGCAACAGTACAGCCACAGTACAACAGCAGTGCAAGGTACAAAGAGTGAGCGTATGTCCTGCGGCACTGGCTACTGCCCTGTCTGGGGATGCTGGCAGATGCTCGAGCAGGGCAACATAATGATGAAAAAGCCGAATGTCTTGCACAATACGTACAGTATGTACTGCGTCGTCTGTTTGTACTTTGAACATGTGCAAGATAGTCAAGGGCAGCACCAGCAGCGTCAAGGCAAGGGCTCTCACCTGCACAGTGCCTACCACCACAACATTGCCGCCATTGTCCCCAGGCACAAACGTGGCCGCAGTCAAGTTGGGCAAATCCATCAGCCCAATCTGGTGATGCAAAGACAGCAAAAAGACAGTGCGGTTGGCGTGCCAGAGTTCAGCGTAGGAGCCACATAGCCACTCTGGGTTCAGGGTTTGAAGGCAAGGAGGTACAGTAAGAGCACAAATGCTGGTGCTGAGGCCCGGCGATGACAGTAGCAGATGTGTGAGGTGGCAGTTGTGGGCATGTGCGCCATCCACGCACACCCTACAGCCCGCCCATATGCACTCATGCGGCAATCCGCCATCCATGCGCACCCTGATAACACCCTGCTTCCCATCCCATGCATAACCATGCTCACCCAGAGCAACCGCCTATTACACGCCGATGCACGCCCATGCGCGCCCATGCACGCCCATGCACACCCATAGCCAGCATGCACCCACCTTGTTGGGTTTGCCTCCCTTGGCCTTGAACACCTCCTGTGGACCGGCCCCTCCCCCACCTCCCAGCTCCCACACTTGCAGGTGGCACCCCTCGCCGCCCACTGCCACACGCGACTCTGATGCGTCCAGTGCCTGGGGTGGAAAACAGCAGACATGCCACACTCGATGATGTGTCACACTCTAACAACTACAGCTTTGCGATGTTTGCTTGGAAGTTCCTTTCAAGACATCCCTACTGCTGAGGTCCTGCTCCTCGCAGCTGCATCAAGCCACAGGCAACCGGCCGACCCAAACCAGGCACACGGGAAGAGGTGGGCACGTGCTGAGCCCTCCAGGTTGATTGAAGTAAGGGTACTCATGAACGTCATAAGACATGATTCACGCAGGCTCAATGATCCCCCGCAGTGCTCCAATCACAGTCCTCGCACCATACACGCGACGTTCGGTGCAGTGCGTGTAGACGCTAGCTGTGTCCACTGATCCTGGGAGCTAGCGCCTTGCGCGTGCACGCGCAGCACGCCCGCCCCTGAACACGAAACCAGCTGCAAGCTGCTGCAGCACACAACATGTGGTACGGGGAGGCACGTCTTGGTTAACACACGCATACTTGTGCAAGCCTATGAGTGGTGGCGTGAGGCCGTGGGCATGCAGCCGGAGCAGTGCAGGCCAAGGTTGAGCTGGACACAGCCAGCAGCAGCTGCAGCACCAAGGCACAGCCCTACATAAGTCAGAGGTCAGACTGCACCGCACTGACTGCACTGCACTGCATGGCACCGCACCGCACTGCACCACACCGCAGTATACTGCCTTGAGTTGCACCGGACGGTACTGTACTGTGCTGGCACTAAGAGCTCCAATGACATAGAGACGCCTGCCATTCCTCACCTGCCATCCTCTGGGTGTTTGAATGCAAGGCACTTGATGGTTGCATCCTGCTTGGCACCCCCATTCTGCTGCTGGGGAGGGGGTGGTGCAGGGATGCTGCACAGGCTGCTGCCATCCACTGAGCTCAGCAACTCAATTGTGCCACCCGCACGAGCGAGTGCAAGCACATCTTCATCTGCAGTGTGTGGTCAAGGCCCGTATGCGTCAGTATTTAAGATGGTCACATGCACATGGCACAGGCCCAGCAGCACATCAGAGACTGCAGGCATGCCAACATGGCATAGTGCGGCACAGTGCAGCTCCAGCCATGCCAACACACTCTTGTCCTACTGCCATGCATCATGTGACATGGCACCCATGCAGACACCACGCCAGCTGTACCTGAACGACTGAAGTCCGGCGCCGCAAGTGCGTGGATGGCCTTTGCTTTGTCTGGCTGGCCCCTGCAGCATTGCATGCAAATATATATGCATCAGGCGGGGCTTGACGTCAATGCCCTCCAAAGAAGCAGCCCAAATGGCAGCGGAAACAGCTTTATATTTGATTGAGTTTACCATCGCTGCACGACGGCGGAGGCTTCCCACTGTGGGCCGGCCGGCACCTCCACCACTGCTCACAACGGCAACGAGGAACGAGTCAGGAGCAACCAATGATGTAGCTACAGCGTGATCAGTTGCGCTCACGAACCTTTTAGCAATCCCAACTCATCAGCTGCAACCAAACGTGCAAAAGGTGGCCGCGCGGGCTGCTTGCGCTTCTTGCTGCCTGCGTCCTCCATTCTCCATTTGTTGCTGGTAGGTGGCTCCAGCAGCTCTTGCCAGCAGTACAGTAGGGTTTTAGGGCTGTGCGATCAGGGGCAGAACAGAGTAACAGCATTACAATCACAGATTACATCATAAGAGCAGCATCTACAGACCAATCCCGCCTGCACCTGCCCTACTGCTCTGTAAGCAGCTCCGACACTGACACGTGACAGCTACCAGCTAGGCATGAATGAGCGGCACCCCCCTGCAGCAAGTGCGTTCTGGTCCTGCAAAACATCATGCAGCGGCTATGGCCGCTGCCTCATTTCTTGCACATATCCAACAGCAGTAAGCCATCTAGTCCTGGCGGAGTTTTACTCCAGGCATCGGTCCTTGTCTGTCCTGGCCACCCCACAGCATGCACTGCCGTTCAGCACACTGCGGCCGGCTGCGGCCGTGCGCACGCATGCGTCCAGCGCGCGCAAGTCTGCGTCCCTTGGGTTACGTGTTATATCATAAATGGGTGCCAAGCTGCTGCGTTGCTGTTGTCAAGGTCAGTCATTCCCAGTCTCAGCAGCTGGGTTGCCGCATAAAAGAGCCGACCCCCTTTTGCTGGCTGAAACGTATAAGTAGGCAGCCCTTCACTGGGTGCTCAATTTTCACACAGAAGTGTGCTTCCCAGAGCACCCAACCCCCGGCTGCTCTCATCTCATCTCAGCGAGCCGAGCCAATGCCGCCAGCTCACAGCATGTCTGCGTGGTTGTTCTGCTGTCTTTGCTCCGCATCACCTGCCACCTCTGCATCCGCTGTGTGGTCCAGCTTGAAGCGGAAGCGCAGCCTGCGGGCGGTGAGCGATGGGAGCATCAGCACAGGGGCCTCAAGTGAGTCACATACTCCATGCAGTCAAGCGTGCGTGGTTCGGCATGCCAGTGGTTGATGACTGCACGCTGGCACAGCCCATCAGGCACTGCATCAGCCGATGGCACCTCTACAATCATAATGATAATGATGCACCCACCAACCAGGCGCCGTGCTTGGGTGCACACAGCCGACAGGGCAGGTACCTCGAACCATCCAACAACAAACTCCCACGCAGCCAGAGCACCCAACCCTCACGTGTGCGGAGGCCGCCCAACAGACCCAACCAAGCCAAACAAACAATAAACAGTAGCCCTCACGTGTGTGCTGCCAGTGCCACAGCCCTCACAGCCCAGGCATGAAATGGCAATGGAATGGGTGCCCGTGATATGTATTCCTCTTGATATTTATACCTGAAATGGATAGTAATAATAATAATATAATAATAATAACAATAACACGGCGTGTCACTGAAATGGATACTCCACATGTTACTATAACCACACACCCGTCATCGCGCAGTACGCGCTGCCGGCTGTGGTGCAGGTGGTGGTGCTCTCCATGCGCCGCATGGTGGTGCATGCGGCTGTGGTGGCCATGTACCACGTGCCGCCCGCCCGCATGCAGATCACCACCAGCCGCGGCGGCTGCGAGCCCGAGCGCGTCAGCAGCCGCTGTGGTGGCTGCTGCAGCGACTGCCGCTGCAGCAGTTGCACGCTCCCGGGCGAGCTTGCGCGCTGTGTCAAAGCTCGACTGGGTGGCACGCGCCCACCTGCGAGAACAGGCACGCGCACGCACGCAGAGGCACGGCATGCAGCTTGATAGCGCCCGCATGTCAGTGCACACACATAAACTTACACCTTCCATTAATACACGCGGGCTTCACATTCACAGTCACAACACGCAGCGCTCAGCAGAGCGCGCACGGACCCTGCAGGCCGGAGCACCACACCAGCCCAGGCACACATCCACAGGCAGAGAGGCCCACCGCCTTTCTGGTGCTTTCAATCACCTCACCCCCTATCCCCCCACCTGTACATTTACCTGGTCACCCCGCTCACTATCCACCCCACCCATTGAAGGTCAGCCCCTTGAACATCACTAGTCACCCCACCCCCTATCCCCTCACCCCAGCACTAGCCCACATGGACACCACATAAATCCAACCATACCCTCACACCGTACCCCAGAACACACAGCAGCACCAGCCAATTTAAACAGGCAGGTCCCAGCCGCGGCTCGCACCTGTCCACCGACGCCGCAGCAGCCTGCCTGATCTCCGTCAGCGCCGCAGCAGACGCCGAGTGGTGTGCGCGGTTCACCTGCCCCACCACATCCTCCTCTCCTGCCGCACCCTCACCGCCGTCCTCTGCGGCGAGTGCGCGGTGGTGGTGGTGGTGTGGCGTCACGGGGTCAGCCTGTGACCGGTGCGGGTCACGGATGTGTGACCACAGCTCCTCCTCGTCCACTGGAGCCCTGCTACTGGCCCCGTCAGCCATCTCCTCCAGCTGACGGTCCCAGTGCTCCTCCGTGTACTTGCTGCTTCTTTCTTGACCACCATCCTCGTCCACACTCTCCTCCTCCTCCAGCTTCCTTGCATGCCCCTCTCCAGCCCCCTCAGCCCACACATCGTCCTCTGCAGCTGCCACGTCCTCATCCATCTCTTGCTGCAGCTCAGCCAGATCCCCATCCATGGGCTCGTAGCTGTGCAGGTGCTGGTGGTGCACGTGGGCAGCATCCGTGCCCTCGTCAACACCCTCCAACAGCCGCCTGCTCTCCTCATCCTCTTCAGCCTCATCCTGGCTGTCCCCTTCTTCCACAGCCACCTCTGACTCATCATCAACGCCCTCCTCCTGCTGCTCCTCATTCCCCTGCCCCTCGTCCTCCTGCCCATCTGCAGGTTCGGAGGCGCGGCGTGCATGTGCATGGGAGGGTAGGCCGCTGGTATCCACGTCCCCAGCACCGCTGAAGATGTCGTGCCAGCGGGACACCAACGGTTCATCGCCGTAGTGCTCCATGGTGTGTGCCTGCGGCGGTACAAAGTAAGCACTTTATGGCTCAGGAGTGCTGGCCGCATCCCACGTCTCACATCTGATCACATGATTGAACAAAACGCGGCTGGACCGTGCCCAGCAGCAGGGAGTGCATGCATGCAGGCACGGCATGAGCCCCGCTGTGCCATGTCGCATGTGCCACTGTGCAGGTGATACGGAGCTCAGCCGGCATGCGCCGGTGCTGTCAAAGCCTGCATGCCTAGGCTAGCCTGTTGCGTGGATCAGCCCACCTCCACCCCCAACACAGTGCGCCCCCTTCCCCTGGGCCCACGCCTGACAATGACACCACTGCCATTGCGTTGTAGCGCGTGCTTGCACGCAGCAACCCCCACCCCTCCCCGCACACACACGGCATGATGGGTGAATGATGTAATAAACACACACACACACACACACACACACACACACACGCACACCCCACAACCCCTCTCATTACGTTCCTGCCCACCTGTACGGTGAGCTCAGCAAAGAAGTCGGACAGGGGTGCACCGGCAGCAAGCGGGTTCACCTCCATCTTGCTGGCCCGCACCTGCAGAGGAGTGAGATCGTGACACAGATGAGTGAGATCACGATGCAGGAGAGTGAGATTGTGATGCAGACGAGTGAGACATGGAGCGGAAAGAGTGTGGTCGCCGCACTGCTGGCTTGTTGAGTGTACCCTGCTGGAGGTGTCTGCTATTGATTTGGACAGGTACTGCTCAAACAGCAGGCTATTGCTCACCCCATCACGCATCATTTCTAGTTGATGGGCTCCGGCAAG